>UZAF01018007.1:3967-38414 GCA_900617895.1 Haemonchus placei | reverse complement strand
TTGCCCCACTCCATAGAAGGTTTCATACTTGGGATCAAGGTACTGTTTGTGATTTTTTAGGGTTGTTTCACACACTACTTTATAAAAGAAGTTGGTCAATCAAGTGAATACAAAATCAGCAAGAACTTTCGAAATGACCCAGTCATAATCGCAGCAGTAATAATAATAATAATAATAATAATAGTAATAATAATAATATTAATTTTCTCTTCTTCAGTGCTGTTTGAGCATAAATAATCATTATACCGAACATAATAATAATAATAATAATAATAATAATAATAATAATAATAATAATAATATCAATAATAATAACAATAACAATAATAACAATAACAATAATTATAGTATATACATAATAATAATATATACATATATACTATATAGATCACCGTAGAACCCTAACAAAAATTCCTCTCATAATATGTTAGAAGGACAGTTTGCATTGCTCGCATATGTAGTTGCAATTTGTTATTCGAAATTGAAACAGCGCACTTCTAACTGATCTTATGGGGTTAACGATTTCCGACCGACCGTGAACGTAAAGATTTTTGTATGATCCCCATGTTTTTACTTTTTGCACGCAGGCTAACTCGCTGGCAAAAAATAAGTAAATATATAAATGAGCAGATGATGTATAAAAATAGTAAAATGATCGTTGTCATCAAATGGGGACTTGATGAATATTATAAATAGGTTGTTGCAATTTTGGTAGAGTGGACCCACTCTCACGCTCGCGCCTCGCCTTTTCCTCTCCAAGACTTCATGTTGATTCCAAGTTATAAACTCTACTCCACACATCAATTGCCTATGAACAGAGAAACAGACAATTTATCAGCGGTTTTCGGTCCATGCGTTCAAAAATGCAAGTCGCCAACCGAGGGCGTGCATAAATGATTACTTGAGCGGTAAGTTAACGACACTCCAAAGTATGCGAAGGCGGATTGTGATTAGATCAACACGATTATTTTTTGATTAGTGCAGTAGCAACCCGCAAATGAGGTTTTTTGATTTATGGAGCTGAGCTTTGATGCATTTGCCGACAAACGCTAAAATGCTGACAAAACCTCAACTTTCGAGAACGTTTTGTGCCAAACCTTAAAACAAATAAAGGTCAGAGGCACTATTGTGGAATTACTGGCAGACCAATGCCATATCATCAGCTACGATTCAAAAGATTGTAATTATGAATCAACTCCTTCAATGCACCCGCTTATTCTTTTAGCATGACATCCCTCTAACTCTGACTGATTTTCAGCTGAAGGGAATAAATAGGATTCCGCACCAAAATCTCTGGTTACTCTTGGCTGAATGGTATAATTTAAAAAACAATCAAGTTCAAGGCATCTGATCCAGCAGGCAGCACAAGTATTTAGTAATTTGATTGAAGCAATTAGAGGGCACAGATTATCTCAGTGAAATTTAATCTGCGGACTATGAATTTGAGAGCTTACTTCTTTTCCTTTCCTTGCTTGTCAGTTCTTGTCCTTGATTTATGAGAGAATATAAATTCCATGCCTTCAACGATTACCGCCTCGAATGACTATAAAGCTGCCAGTCATAATCTACGGACAATTTGAATGGTCGCAAAGTACATTTCCTTGTCCAATACCGTTTCCGATTCATTAAGGAATATCGTCTACCTGACAAACTATGTAACGATTACCATCCCTACAATCTATAAAACTGCCATATTCAGTCAGTAGAACATGATACCGTAACTGAGATATGAATCTTGATAGCCTACCAATTAACGATCCCGGAATTTTTCCACTAACACTAGCTGTCATTAGGAAAATCAATTGCCTCCCTGCATGTGCACTGAGAATTTATTCGCGACATACCCTAGCATTCTGTAGAAGCACCTGATTGACACCTTTTGTCTCAAGTCTAGCTGCGGTAATTCCTCGCGATCACAGCAGAGATACAGTAACTTTGGGAGACATGCGTTCGGCAATATCACGAAAATAAGTTCCCTATTAATCCTGTCGTCATTGCTCCCGGTCCTGGAGCTTACCAGTTTTCTTATTTTGTCCTAGGTGATTGTTTCTCCAGATTTAGACTTCTTGGAACACATCTGCGGTCGATGGAAGGGGGTGAGGCAAGTGAAGTCCACGCAACCTATGCGGTGTTGAGTGGGGTTGAACATTGGTCCAACACGCCCTGGAAGATAATATTCTAGTATAATAGACTCATCAAAGCTTAGTTTTTCTCTGATACTTGCCTCCTATACAGCGCACGTTTTTCTGGAACTTATGGCACATGAACGACCTACAGATGTCACGTATTAAGTGAAAGGTGAGAAAATTAAATTTCTTTCGAGAAAAAGTCATCAAAAAGTTGCACTCTCACGTGTATGGCTGGATTAGAGATGCGGAGGTGTGGCTCGATTAGTCCTAAGCCTTGGTTATAACTTTCCAACTCCAAGGCGACCAGCAACTTAGACGAGACAGATAAAGACTGTAACATCAGGAGGGATAATCAAAAAGCCACGTAATCCGACTGAACTTGAATGAGGGATTTTGTGCCCAAAGCCTGCCCTTTTTTCAAGAAGTCGCGTAGTAAAAGATGGGAAATCTTGCAGTTTTCTTCTGTTATTGCATTCCTAACCGTTTTCATAACCTATTTATCGAGTGTTGGGAAATCCTGAGCAACAAAAAAATGGGAAAAAAGATCTGCCTCACCAAAACAAGCAAACTTGGAGCTCGGACCTACCAGAAGGTACTGTGCAGAATCGACTGTATGCAATGAGGAAAATGAAACTTCTGTCACTGGGTCCTCCTACTAGTTCCCTCTTGGAGTTCGACACATGACAATGAGAGCAAGGGTGTATGTATTACTTATAGACTGCGAAAAAGAAGGCGTTTTTCCAAAAGTGTACGTTGGAACCTGAATACGCTGCGATATTTCGAAGGAGCTACCCAGAAAACAGGCCGAACGAGCCTTGAGGGATTGTAAGATCTGAAGATAATTTCTACCCTACTACGCTTCTTTTGTAGTCTGTCGTCGATGTTAGTCACTGCATAGTTCATAAGCCGAGTCAGATGGTATAGTTAGCCCTATTGTGAAGAATTAGACACATGCCACGAAAAACTGAGAAGACGATGCTTAGTTCCGATATCTCCTGCACAATCACCCCAGATCTCACGTCAAAAAATCCATCACCGTTAACGTTCCCCCCTCTCCACTTGATTTTCAAATTTATCCCTACGAATGTCTTTTTCTCCATTACCCACAGCTCTTTTCAAAGAAGAGATGGCCTCGAGAAAAGAGAATATCGAAACCAAGTTTCAATTGAGAAACGGTCTCAGAGATTCGAATCTTCACGTGAAAAAAAACCCCATTTGGAGATGGTTATATGAGTCCTGATAGTTCTTATTTTGGAGTCAACACATTAAGTCAAGCTCATCCTATTACCTAGAAGTTTCCGATGAGACCATATCAGAGATGTGGAGGCAGCCGGCGTCGTCCACTCGTGACGCTGGTTAACCAAAAGGAAGGACTAATCTGAGTGCGTTATACAGCCCCCATTCGTGCTACAATCTGAGAAATATCGCCCTTGGGGTGTGTGCAGACATCTGAAACGGTTCCATAAGTCTCATGGGTGGGTTCTCCCACAAGTGGGAATAAGCATTGGTTTTAGGCCTCGAACATGAGAGATGGTAAGTCCAGCGTTTTCTATTGAAATACTGAGAGCTTAGGGTTTTTCTTGCTCCACCCCTCTGGAATTGCTTGGGAATTTTAAGCTCCGGACTATTTTGTTCATAGAAAACAGCAATACCTGATACAACATAACCAGCAATAGTTTAAGCATTCCCGAAGATTACCTAGGTATGGTACAAATGCGGTTCTCGGTTCTGGCAAGCTACCTGTACCTGATTAATTCTCGGAAAATCCGAAAACACCTGGTTACTGCAATCTTAAACACCTTTGTAGTCTTGGCTGGACAAATCACAATCACACTCGCTCTCACGCTCCATGAATCACCTCCACCCTCTCCTGACTAACAAGCATGGTTGCTAACGCCTTTATTTGCTAGAATTTTCAATGAGCCTAGTGAGGGTGGAGAGAGAAGGGACTAGGCTGAGGCTGAAAAACATTGCATGCACCGGTAAATGAGCTTCGGCCAGGTGCTGATCATTCCAAGAATTCTTGGCCATGTTATAGACTACTGGAGCAGCATGTCTGAACCATCATCACAAATCTCCATGAGAAATGAAATCTGTGCGGCAACCGCATAATTATCTTAGGGCATGTCTAGTTGATGTGATCGATTGTAACCATATCACCCAGAGCATGTAGAGATTTACAGTTCGAAAAAAATTCTATTAGCTTTCCGTTGAGAAATGGAGTACAGGTGGGAATCGAATCTCCTAAGCCTTTACGACTGTGTTGAATTCCTTGAACCTGGTCTTCATTGTAGCCTTTTCCTATCACTATTAACCAGATACTAGTTCTAATAGACCTGTAACAATTACCTTTGTGTTCTCTTAACGACATTTTCTCTTTTTCAAGTACAACCACCCTCACTTGACGAACAGATTCGAGAAAGAGCATGCTGTTCATTAACTGGTTAACTAATGAGTTTATTAACTTGGTAACTTATAAGACATGAGGGTGTAATGAGTAAGTGAGGGTGGTGGCTGGTAATTACCATGATTTACTGGTGGCGGAAGAATGAAAAACACAAAGTTCACACGAAAGCCAAAGACACAAGCCCACGATAACGAGCAAACCTTTTATGAGTGCGCCACGCATTCGCTATATTAACAGAATCGAGATAATATGTGAATGAATACTCATGGTCAGATCGCACAGCAAGAGGACTGACTAATGTTAAAGCTCTTGCTTATCCTCCGAAACCAACCCTTACTTAGCTGCATGATTCCAGAAGGATAAAAGAGGTTGGTTGGTTGAGGTAAGGCTTCATCAATAATTCTTCGTTCAGTAATTCCAACTATTGGAAAATAACTCTAAGCAATACTAGCAGACGCCGGAAGTTGAAGATTATTCTCACCACGTAAAGAGCCGTAGGGATAGCTGTCAAAGTGGTTCTTAAACAAATCATCTTTTCTGAAGCAAGTCGTGCAGAGGTCCCCAACTTCTAGCTGTTTCAAAGTTTGTTGTCTCTCAATTGTGTCTAATCAAACAACTACGAGTACAACTACTTTCGTTCCCTACACACTACATGACTTCCGCGGTTTCTATCCCACCCAGCAATAAATGTATGAGAACCTTGGCAAACAAGGAAGTTAGCTGCCAACCGGTGAGCAAGTGTTCCTTCGACACCGCCATATATAGTACTTTACAGAAGGATGGAGTGATTGACACTAAGTTATTATCTCTCGAAACACGCCAAGGAATCCAACTCCACTCAGCTTGGACTATCATTTCAGGAAAGAATTTGATCCATAGAACAAACTTCGATAGCGGCCAATGTACAGTCGGTGATTGGTCCAGTATCAATCTACCAGTCCGATGGATGAAAACTCGAGGGGTCCAGTCCGAACAAGAACTGATGTGGTTACCAATCCAGGGGTACGAAGCTGTGGTGCTTAGTCGCCTCTCATACTGGCTACGGACTGAGAGGAATGGAGAAGAACCAACTTCGGCAGGGCGGTCGAAAAGTAACGAAATGTGTAAAAGGTTGCCGCGTACAATCTCATCAACCTGGCTTTTTAAAGACTTGAAGATGTCTCTCTAAACTGATCGATGACCTTCTTAAAATTCGATTTTTTGATTTCTCCGAAGCGTGTCTTTTTTGAACTGATGAGAGCACTGCCCTCTGCCAGTCCTGCATTCCTGCAGTCCTGCATCTAAGCCACCTGCTGCCATATAATTTCGGTAAACTGTAAAAGTAGCCATTGTTTGACGGTGTTTGTGGAACTACACTAGTGCTTCCGTCTGCGCCGGTTGCCAATGCTACCGGCCGTCGAGTGGCGCCGCCTCCACTCACGCCTTTCCAATCAAATAGCAGTTTCGCCTTGTCAGAATCCGAGACTCAGTTCCACCGACCATTTCAGCTTCGATAAAACCGCTTCCTTCAGCTCAACTCAGATTCGCCAACTGCTACTCATAACCACCGTTTCTTTCCCAGTATTCACTATAGATTTACCAGTATTTGGTCTACAACGTCGATCTACAACAGTAATAACAATGTTTGCGGAGCAGTATGGGAAAAGAGACAAGGATATGAGTAAGGTAGGTCGATTTTCATTTTAATTAAGATTACCTTACTAAAGACTTTTTTGACAAGATAATATATGGAAAAAGAAAATAGAGAATCAAAACAATGAAAAATAAACTCTTCAAAAACTCTGAAATGGCCGATTCGAAGTGAAGAAAACAGGGAGAATCGGGGCCTTCTCGAAATACAGAAGGGAAAAGTCAACAGGTCAGGAAAGAAACGGGTTACGAACTCCAGAGATCCCACCTAATTTGGAGCTGAGGAGCTTTTTGATGATTTTATACTGGTCTAATAGTGATACAATCAAAGAAGAAACTAAGTTAAGCCTAGGTTTACTTTCCTGGACCTGAACGTTTTCTTCCCATGCAATCCGAATGTCGAAGAAGTATCCAAATATCAGTGTAAGCCCAAGAAGATAAGGGAGAAAATTATTTCCTATTACTACATATCTACACCCGAACGCTCTAACCTTCTCTTCCACCCACAACCGAGATGGGCGTTTCAACCCAATCCTCTGAGCAACAGCGAAAGGGTAACAACTGAAGTGATCAGTTTCACTACATTGAAGTGAGCCACACAGTTCGCTTCAGCCCACAATCTTTGTTTGACTGTATTAGTGGTCTTATCAGGTCCCCGCAGCTAAGTCAGGTCAGCAGGTGCACCAACCACCGCAACTGTGTTGTACTGTACTGTATTGTATACACCACTGAAGCCTTGCCTTTCAACCCCTTCGCATTCATTGGGCTGTTGTTCGAAGAAAATCCACATGTGCGTCTTATGAGCGCATGTTTTAATGGGAGACTTCCTTACATTGATTGGGTATAATTTGGTGTAGAACGCAAGAACTAGAAAAGATGGATGAAAGCGATGTCGTCTGAGGTTCCGAAAAAAAAGTCTTTTGGAGTTGCTCAAGCCAATGCCAAGGTTGAGACAGTACCCACGTACGAGGAGTATGAGTGAAGTTTTGTGGCAGCTGAGTACCTACTCACCACTGCTGCATGCTGCACTATAAGCCGACAAAGCACTAAATAGGAATGTGCAGTGAATCAAGGAATACCATCCACAGACTACTTCATAAGTGTGATGTGAAAATAAGGCATGACGACTGGGAGTTCCTTCTATGTGTCTTGTATATGATAGAAGGTACTCTTGTCACTACGTTAACCTCACAACGGCAAAATATCCCTGTAGTAACTGGCATTACCAATTCCTTATCCCTTTCGACTCCTAAGCCTACAATTCGATGAACATTTTGTAGAAAGGGGTTTTTGTCATTCGTTCGATCCGCCTAGACAGCTCTAGCCGATACAAATTATTATACGTGCCAAGGACACATTCCAACGCTGCTTCTGCGCGAGAATCAAGCCCCCAAAGTACTTTTAAAAGAATCCGGAAAAGGTCAAACTGATAATTTTCCATTTTTCGCAAATTAGACTATAGTACAGCAGTATTAAAGCTGGAACTGCTACAAAATTAGTTTGCTGCTTTCACCCTGCCATATCCATGTTTATAGGCAGCATATAAAATGACTTCATGAATGTTACCTGCCTTTCTGCACATTAATCCAGCCACTCAATTAGATTTAGCATTAAACAACATCGTTCATCGAATCTCCTTGAAATCAAGCTTGATATTTGGATCCCCCTTCTCTCTGAAGTCAGATCAATAATTTTCTTTTTTTCGCGAATTAGGCTATACTCAATTCCAAAATGTTGAAATAGACGACTCTCAAAAATAATTTTTTCAGTTTTTTAATCATAAACTCCTATACAACAACTTGAACGGGTTGAGAGATAAACGCGATCCCTGAATTCTCTTCTTCAGAGAACAAAATATAAGGTTTTTGGCGTTAACCAAAACCCTTCTGGCATGCGCCCGACGCACAGATGCAATATTCTCCCAGAAAATTCTGGCACCAACTTTCTAGACTTAAAGGGATGGAAGACCTGCGACGGTCTCAGTTCTGAACCTCTGGAACGACAGAGAGGTGAATAGTAGTGCGACACACCTTTGACCCCAAAAATTCGCCTACCTACGAAAGGAAAAACTGGATTCGATCAGTACACTAGCCAAGTACCACTCAACGGTGGACCCACATTATGAATCATTCGTTGCAAATGTGATTCACAGTCAGGAAACCTTTCCCTCCGGGTTTGTCATCCGTTAATGGACGAATTCAGGAGGAAAATGAGAAGGAACTCATGCTGGTTGGCCCCGCAACAGACTCTCAACTGATACTCATTAGCTACCACGGTTTTGTATGAAAGTTAGTGCAGTGCAAGTGCAAGGCGCATCCCATCAAAAGATTAGAAGAAGCTAACTAATTGAAAAATTCGTCTCCATGTTCCATGATACTACATAAACGACCCAACTGGAGAAGCGACTGCCCCATTAGGGATTCTTTAGGACTGGAATTCGACTTCTATTCGAATCACATTGAATCGGAAAAAAAAAACGAAAAACAAAAAGTGACTTAAGAAGGGCTCCCTACGAATGAATCTTGAGAAAAAAGCAATAAGGATAATGTTTTCGGCGCTAATCAATCCCGTTTGAGGAATGCGCCCCCGCACAACTTCCATGTAGAATCGTAGTGGCGTAATGTGTGCGTATGTGGCCTATACAATGACTTGCGGTGGCCAACCGATGAACAAGCCAGTGCTTTTATCCTCTCAGACGAGTGTGGTACAAGTCGACAGACCCCGGAAGGATGGAAGGTCTTGTTGGCCTAGGCGGCTATCGATCCGGGATCGTGACCATGCATGTGTGAAGTGCGCCAATCGCCACTACACCACTTCCGCCCGAGTAAAAACATTAAGAAACGCTATAAATATCCGGCGATCATTTCCAAAAATCTTCTTCCCCACCACTATGTGACCTTTCCTCAAAAAAAATTTCACTAAGAATTATTCCCTTGTTATGGGACCAAATTTAATTTACAGTAACCTGAGAAATGTCGTAAGACGACGTCAACAATTAAATAAACGCCACCACTTTTTTTCACCCTAGACTATAACAATTGACTGGAGCGCTCGATAATGTAACAATGGCACTGTTGAGAGCGTGAAATCCCGAAATGATGTGCCGTGCAAACATTTTCGATCCATAATTGGTCGGATGATCAAAGCTCACAAGAATCGGAAGATCTTTCCTCTCTTGGAACAAAGAAGGAACATTTTTGGGCAAAATTTTTGGTAAGCGAGTTTTGGGTGTCGCGTACTACACAACCAATCATTGGTTTTACACCAACTGGTGAAGAACCAATGATTGGTTCTGTAGTAAGCGATACCCAAAATGTGAGTGTGCAATGGAGATGATGAAGTTTTCTGGATTTTCTGTGTTGTGTATTTCTGTATTGTTTCCCAACCATGTTTGGCGCATCTTGTATGCAAAATAAATAAATAAATAGTGGCACCTCTTGGCACATAACCACCCACGCGCTTCAGCCTTGTAACCCGATCTTAACAACTTTATCATAAATTATGCTGAACACAAAGAAGTCAAAATGGTAGTCCAACATTGTCGAATAGTTACAGTTACTGTTTAACGGACTATTTGTTTTAGAAAAAAAGCAAGTCAAAAGATGACGAAAAAGAGCTCACATTCGATCAGCTTGAGGATAAAATGATGCAGGATATGAAAGTTATGAACGTCAAAGAGAAAGATAAAGACAAAGAAAAAGAGAAAGAGGGAAAGGCCGAAATGAGTAAGTGGGTAACATTAATGCTTGATACTACTATGAATTTGACTGTTCGTCATTTCAGAGTACTCTTCTACAGTTCAAATCGAGGTGAGTCCATTCTGTTGTTGCCTTCTTGCAGTATTTATTGTCAATGTACGAAATGAGCTTCCCAACCCTTTTGAGAAGCTTCACTGACTCTTGAAAACAGAAATAGATTTGATCCATGACCATTCGGAAACAGAGTGAGGAGAAATATGACGAGCTCGTAGTAACAAGACAAAATTAGAAGTCTAAAAGGGAGAAGAGCTGTACCCAAGAAACAGAGCCAAGGATTCCAGCGACACGGAGTTCAAGGACTTGAGTGACCCCAACAACATTTATACCACCATTTATACCTTGACAACGCTTCTGTAAGTTATATACTGCAGTAACTTCAAAGCCGTTCAGCTGAGGAAATGAAGCCTGGGTTGCAGGACAATTCTTTTATATTTTCGTCTTTAGATCTTATGAGATTGAGACGCTCTTCCATTCCTCGATATTATCCTTTAATCTCCGCCATAACGTCATCATTCTGCAGTAATTCAATACCCGATCATGTCCGGAATGAAATCTCTTGCTATCCACTCAGCCACATGTGAAGACAAAGCAGCAGCTCTAACGAGAACGTCCATGTATTCATTCAATTGATCTTTCTGACATATGCATTTCATTCAGCTTTCACTATAATCTTAGCGACGCCGATACGAGTTGTACGCCGATGCATGAAAACCAAATGATATAAACTGTGGTATCCATATATCCATCTTATCAACACAGAAATTTTGTTTTCCTTCAATCTGCTCCGAGATCAGACTCCCAGACGGTGCCGAAAGCGGCAGATGCTCGCTTTTGCCCTGTCCTATATCCTTTATGATCATGGAGCGTAGCCGAGGGGAATGTATGATGCCGTTGACGAACAACTTTTACCAGCGATTTCCAATTCCACCTCAATGCACCGCGAACCAAAAATCTACTCTAGAGGCGGTCCAGCTTTGCGGATTAAACGAATTGGCTTGAGTGGTGAACTCGTTTCTCGCTTCGGTGATTCTCTGCTGATGTAGAGAAGCGAAAATCTCACGGTGCACCGCTACACTATTACGTGCTTCTGATGGAACCGATGAAAGACGAGGAGAGGGAAACGGTTTAAGGCGTAAACGAGGAAATGAAAGCGATGTCATTTCTATCATTATCTTACCTAATAACAATGGTTCTCGTATAGAGTAATTTAAACTTAGAGAAATTTATACAACTACCCTTCCGCTTGGTAAATAAGATGGAACACCGGTTAGACTGAATACTAGGGCTATTAATATCAGGGCAAACCTGTGGGCTGAATATGGGAGACTAGTTACCAAAAAGGTGGCCTGCCCCTATTTTTATCGCCCAACACAGGGCCGCATGGAAAAATTGCCGGTGCTGTACGACGGCTCTCTATCTTGGCAAACTTCTTCAGTAGACGACGAAGCCGCCCTATGACACCGAAATCTTTTCCAAGCGAGACCCATTTTCGGGCATCCACCTGCACGTACTGTAAGTACTGTCCTCACTGCTGGCTCCACAATATATCTATCCCTTGACCCACAAGTTTCCTACTTCGCCTCATACAAAGAGCCTATATACCTGCTCTTTAAATTGAACAGACATAAGAAAAAAGTAGGAGTTTGGTGACTGTGAAGTTTGATTTTATCATGACGAAATGAGTGCACTTCCGCTTCCCGCCTACACTCAACTTACTTTTGAGAAAAAATACTCGAGATTGCGCTAAGAAACTAATTTCTTAAATGGACTTACTCGGATAAACTGTTTTTGCGACGTCATAAGAATACCATAGTTGTATTTGTGAAAGAGGACAAGTTGCATTAGAAGGCCATTAAAAGTACGCAATCTGTGCCGTCGAACTCCCGATTACTGAAAGCACTGACTGTTTTTTGCAAATCATTGATCATTCAACATTCATTGACATAGATAGATATATCATTTGAAGTAGTGGCTCCTTCAATATGGCGCATCCGTCAGGGGAATAATTTTTTGTCTCTGTCTTCTCCTTCCAAAAAAGCTATGCATTAAGAACATCAATGTTATCTTCTGAATATTTTTTGGCAGTTCACGATGAAGGCACAGTTCACGATAAAACTGACTCTCGAGATATCCAGCTAGAATGAGTTCGTAGGACCCCCGCATGCCGTATGTGGCGCTGTCATACCTGAAAGCTGCTTAGATAGGGCGTTATAAAGGCTCAAAGATTGTACCGTATGTATCCTAGGACGAGTTTCTCCAATGTAGGGAGATCAAACAACTTGTCATGTCCAATAACGACAGTTAGAGGCAGTTCTCTACCTTTCTTGCATGATGTAGTCAGCTCTTTGTGCAATTGCAACAACTAAAATTTACGTCCGAATACCCTTTCCAAGTTATTTCCGTCACGGTGATCACGTCCAACCCCTACTATCCCTACCGTCAAAGAGCCTATTTTTTTTTTCAAAATCGGCGAATTTTTTCGCTTTCTTAACTACCGATGAACTATTCCGACCATGCACTTCCGCTTTTCGACTTAAAGAAGTACCTCAAAATTATCGTGGACTGTGCCTTCGAAAACATTGCTCACTCTGTCCTATCCATGAGGGAACAAATCAGTGAATAACTCGTGTATTCGAAGGCACGTATGGACAAAACTCGATAAATCCATCCAGACTTGAACAATTCATTTTGGCGAAAGGACCCAACTTCCAATTCCTAATTGTCAGCTGCACGGTACTCTTTCAACTGAGACATCATCCTACTGAGTCTTAGCCATTAGTATTGCTCGGTCGGTCTAACTAAATTCAGTACCTTTACTAACTCCTCCCAAGCAAGGTTACTGCCTGTAAGAGATAGCTCTCGGGAAGATGGAAAATTAAATAGTAGCGCAATGTATAACAGCTATAACAATTATATGACGTATTCATCTCAAACCAAATTCAGCGAGTAAAAGCCTTATCGAAAGGTAAGACGAAGTCTGCGACCGTTATACTGGAGAAAGAAAAAAATTTGATGGGAGAGCAACGAAGCAGCAGCCTGGAGAAGCACGATGGAGAATTTGTGGTGAGTCCCACTGTCTGGTTTCGATCAACTTCAACTTTTACGTCATCTGCGCTCATCGAAGCATTTCGCTACGTCTGAATAACAGGCAACCCTATAGGACTTTTTGACACCCACAAAGTCGTAACAGTAATTGAATCTGCTCGAAGACGTGTAGGACTATTTGCCAACATAACAGCCGTAACAGTAACTATGTCATAGTATAATGAAATGAAATTTTAGCAATTGCCATGCGTTCTTTTTACCGACCTTTGTTTTCAGAGCCACGGACTATTCGATGCAGCCAGCGTTGTTTGCAATATAGGTAAGAAATTCTTTGACATTTTTGCACTTCCAGAGAACTTTCTAGATGCAGTCCTTCTATTTGAACTAATTATAGTCGACATTTCGAAAGATAGCACGTTACGACGACATCACCAAAGCCCAGAAGCTAAACATCAAAAACCCGTCAAGAAGGCTAGCACCGGTAAGTGGTTGCAATTAGCTAAGCTGCTTTATCAGTTATTTGTTATCAGAAAAAGCGAAACGAAAAAGAATAAATCACTGAAAATTTATCAATATCCGCGAGATGAGTGATGTATCTACGGTACTTTAACCCATTGCGTACTGTAGTGTTTTCGCTCTGGCTGGCGCATGTGCCCGTCGTTTTCTACAGACGACCCACCGAGTTGATAACGGCGTACAGCACGCGGCCACACAGAGCGGTTTTTTGGAGGATTCACAAAATATGCGCTGCTCGAACTTTATTCACACTCTAGAGTGGTTTTGGACCTAAACGCGGACATGCAGAGGGGGAGGGGCGTGCTGCACCATGTGCAGCACGCGGTACGCAATGGCTTAAGCCAGTGTTGAGCAATTTCTCGTAGGGTAACATGTACCTTCAACACGAAAGCATCAATATACTACGAGGTTATGTGTTAACGGCAGTGGTTATGAGGATGCACTATCTTTCACTACCAACCTGCAACGTTCCTCCTTCCCACCATTACCTATGGCAATCTTCAATGGCATTCCAACGCGGGAATTACCAAAGCCTGCAAAGCAACAACCTTAAATGCAACAAAAGTTATTCAAGGAGTTGTCCTAAGTCCAGCTGGGATTCATTGGAAAAAGAGAATTAGACCCATCTGCGGGAGACGGGCGGTAGGAACTGTTTTGGGTAGTTGATCCGCCGCACGCGGCTGTCGCGGACCATCTGCCTCGTTATAACAGTTCTAGCATTCCTCCCACAGCTCAATCGCTATGCCATTATTACTTTTGGCATGATTCTACTGTTAGTTATTTTCCTCCTGTATTTCTTACTTGCTGCTGCATTCTGTTACGTTCCTTCGCGCGCAGCGCCTCTTTCGCCGCGGCGCGACCATTCGTCCCTACTGCACCACACCCCTCATCTGCACATTGTCCGATGTCATTTAGGGAAATTTCAAAAAAAGTAGCAACTGTGCTTTTCAATTTTGAGGACAACGACTTTTGAGTTTCAACGCTCCTCCCNCCCAATATTATACGTATAATTGACTCCGGACTGGCTAGTTCCTTTTTACTAGTTAGAAGGATTTGTCCAAAGTATCGATATGTGTTGACGGATTGAAGAATTAATCATCAATTTTGAAGGTGTCTATTTTAGCCAGTATAACGTCAACATCTTCACAGAGCAGTGGTCCGTTCGCTTCGCTGAAGGAAAGTGAACGAAAGAAAAAACAGAGTGAAGAAGACGACAATTATTGAACAGTTTCTTTTACGATTACACTTTTCAGAGAATGACCTTATTTACTATATATTGTGTGTATACTGAAGTATTGTAATGTTTAATCCTAAGCTTCGAGGGATCCGGTAGAAAGCCTGGTAATATTAATGTGTCTGGAAAGTATTTGACGATATCTCACAACAGTCTAGGACACCCAAAAAAGTGTCTGGGAAGATCCCGAAGTCCTCACAGAAAACACGGAAAGAACTACTCACTCATACGCGCTCAACATACCTGGAGATTTCACGCTGTAACGGTCCAGACCCGATCGGGGCTCATATATGGGCAGGCTCCAGCAGCGGAACGGTCTGTTTATAGTTGTAAAGAAGTAAGGGCTGAGCATATGGAAATACCTAGTTTGGTGATTATATGGCTGAATCAGCAAGGAAGAAGAAGCCGAATATGTTATGAGAATAGAAAGGAGTAGCGCCCTCATATACAATTCTATGAGAAGTTCCCGATTATCCAGAAGAAATGAGACGGTTGTGAAATTTCAAATACTTTCCATACCATACCATCTGATAACTGAGCATGATGACAGCGGGACTACTTGTGAAAATTGCATGTTTTTTGTACAGGAACAGTTATTCTTATCCCAAATGTCGTACTCAAGAACGATGGGCTAATCATTACAGTATACATACAGTTGTGCTCAAAAGTATTCGGCCAACTTTAACGTGCCGTAACTTTTTTCCCAGTGGAGCAAATCACATGAAATTTTGATATGTTTAGCTGANGCATATTTTACACTGTCCAACACTACTTGACTGCAAAACAGCCATATCCACCTACTAATGGGGAGGCGTTTGTAGACTGTCCTGAAAGCAAGTTTGTGACGTCTGCAGTTATTCCGACCTTGTGTACGTTTTTCTTCTCTTCTGGGTTCGACATTAGTGCTCGTACAATTAAGATATGGAAAAAGGAAAGGACTCCTAGAAGGACCACCATTCGTATTTCCGGTTCATTTTTTGTTCAAGCCCTTTTGGACAACTGGAACATGACCAGATTGCAGGGTTAATATTGGTAAATATTCACACTACACCAATGCTACACATATTGAAACTTCGCTTAATTAGATCCAGTAGGAAAGGAGTCATGACTAAAAAGTACGAATGAAGGAGCATTTGGCCGAATACTTTCGAGCGTTACTGTATACCTACAGTGTGTTTCTCTTTCTCAATGTTAGCTGCAATTTGAGATTTCCTTATATTGCATTATACCAACTATAACACGATTTTTCTATTGAAAAGGACTTAGAGAGCCAATTGCAAGGGCACTTCCTACATGCATTTGCTTACAGTACCATGAAGGATAAAGTCTTCGAGCGTTAACCGATCTCGTCTAAGGGATGTACACTCGCATTCGACTTCCATTCGGAACCGGTCGGATCGCCCGGCTAACGCCGAGCTCCCCCCTTCTTGAAGTTTAAATTTGATCCGCCGCCTGCACTCTCCATAGTTCTAAAACTCTGGTCCAAAAAACAGAAGCTATCGATTCCCAGCGAAACACACACCAACATTTCATGCCTGGGTTCATTCCTTCTTATTCCATCTTGACTGCTTGATCCCGTTCAGCTATCTTCTACTACCTGCCACTGGTGTCTTAAATCTGCCACCTACACTTGTTCCAAATTTGAACTCGCCAGGTCAAAATTAGCAATTTTGGTGTGCGTCCCACCTCCTGTCAATCATGCCATCTCCCATCAGCATTCCTATACAGCCGTCATTATTCATAGCAAACTTGAATGCCTTGGGTCTAAACTGCCAGCTTTCGAGCACGCCCGGCCCGAAGTCGAGAATTGTCACTTATCATCAGTGTTCCCACCTTGCCAATGCTGTCATCTGTACCCCTAATAAATTTGAACACTAAACGCTGGATGCACGATGACAGTAGTTATAAATTTTCGCTGGAACTACGCCCGTTATGAGAGGAGCTCGGTCCTGCTCCCTGACATAAGCGTTCCTATCCTGCTGCCTGAACCCATACCAAATTTGAGCGCTCTAGGTGCACGGGAACAGTAAATGTGAATCTTCGCTCAAACTCCATTATGGGCAGAGTCTGTTCTTGCCACCAACCATAATTGTGACCATCCTGCCGCCCGTACTCTTACCAAAATTGGACGCTTTAGGTACAAGGAAACAGGTGTCGTGTGTTTCAGCATAAAGCCCGACCACTGTGGGCGGGGTCTGGCCTATCCACAAACCAAGTATTCAGTAAGTATTCACATTCTGCCACCTGTACACCTACAAAATTTGAGCTCTCTAGGCAATGGAAATAGTAGTTGTGAATGTTTCCTCAAATCCTGCCCATTGGGGCAGAGTCTGGTCCCGCCACCATTTATAAGTGTTCTAATTCTGCCGCCTGTACTCCTACCAAGTTTGAGTCCTCTAGGATCACGAGGACAGGAGTTACGAATTTTCGCTCAGACATTTATTTCTCACAAACTCCGCCCCCCTTGGGCTAAGTCCAATCCTGCCATCCACTGAAAGTGTTCCCATCCTGACGGCTGTACTCCTACCAAATTTGAACGCTTTAGGTCCACGGGGACAGAAGTTATGAATTTCCGGTCAGACACACACACATACACACAAACACACCAACAGACACACTTAGCCGATTATATAAGCAGGATTGTAGTGGCGTAGTATTGAATACAATGTAGCGAGCACAATAATTTTCTGTGGCGAACAGATGTTCATTGAAGTGTTTTTATCTTCCCAGAAGAGTGCAGTACCAACTGGTGGAATGGAGGGCTTGGTTGGCCTAGGCGGATATCGGTCTTGGATTCGATCCGCGACCATGTGGGTGTGAAGTGCGCAATTGCCGCTAAACCACCTCCGCCCTGTTCTTGGGGTCTCTTTTTATGGTTTGTCCGATTAGAACGATGCACGGAAGGATATCCAATGTCAGAGTAGTTCTGAATACGCATTAGGTCATCTCATTGAAATTGCGCAGACATCCGAAGGGATTGTACGGAAAGGAAAGATGCTATCGTGATGTTTCGGTATGAATGTGTGGTATAGCCTCGGCCAAGATGGTACAGCTCTTTATTCAGTCAACGTTTCGGCGTTATCGTCTTCGTCAGGACCTGGAAACCAAAAAGAATTTGAGATTCATCCAATTCATGCACCATTTCAGACTTCAGCTAGCTCAAGTATAACCTACAGATACACATTCATACCGAAACTCACACGATGCCAAGATTCATTGAAAGTCGTTCATGGTCAATTCTGGAAAATATACCAGCTATCATGATGGTCATTGTTTTGATCGGAATCTAGTAAAGCTGCGCCACTGCCCAATTTCGTCATTTTGGCTGCTAAAGAAAAATTTCAAAAATCGAAATGAAACAGGAACGGCCAAAACCGACGCGGAATTTCCAAAGGAGCGTCACAAAAGGCGAACCTGCACTTCAATTTCGTTATGAGTTGGATGAACATTCTTGAGGAACAGTGTTCCCTAAGCGTAATGTTGAAAACTGGGTGCTAATGCCCAAAGAAAGAAGAAGAGACACAGGAAAAGGTCGAGGCGATGCCCACAATATTCATTCTGCCCATGAAAAGCGGTAAATGAAATCAACCCGTCAAATGGCGAAGTACAGAGACTTAACGAATGTCGAATTCCTCCGCGGTCGACGGTATCTCTGATGAAACATAAGCCGAAGTGTGTGGAAAGAAATGCAGACGACCAGGATGAAATGTGTAAGAGTACCTTAGCCTCTTACGAAAGAAGGAAGAGAAAGTCGAAGTGATGCCTGCAGTAATAGCGAGGCGAAGGCTATAGACGAAAGATGGGTGAGCTGGCACACTTAACCCGAAAGGCAAGCGCTGGATTTGGGTTGATGCAGATCAGGAGGCGCCGGGAATTTGATGCAGAGCTCTGTTCAAGATGGAATTCATCATGGCTGAATCACATAGAGTTCTAATGATCCTGTTTCTTTCAAGAAATGACACCCACCAATCACTTTGAACAGCTCCGCAGTTTTCAAAGAAAAGACAAAAATCCGGATTAAACCGCTGTATTCGCCCGGCCTAGAACCATGCTGGGTGAATGCTTTGGGCAACGGAAGGCACGTGTGAGTGGTAAACACTGTGACAAGTTGTCGGCCGCCGAAGCAGACCTGAACAGCGTCATACCCTCTCTTCTGGAAAAAGAAGATGCTCAAATGCTTCCTGGACGCCGGAAATGAGTATAACAACGATGGAGCCTATTTGACTGAACTAATATTTTATTTCATTGGCTACTCCTCATCTCGTTCGAGAAAAGTATAACTTTCGAAATGACCTAATGGCACCTCAACGAAGCGGGGGAGATTTTCTGAAGGCAATGGGTACTTCGGTACAATGGGTTCGGTACTACTTCAGCGCTTGTTCAGGCTCCTTCGTGACATAAAATCACACATTGCCGTCTTCTTCCAAGCACCCATTACATCTCCCATAACGCTAAATGACTATAGATTGTCCCATACACACTCACAGACACCGATTAATACGGGCAGAAAACTGAACGCTCGTTGCCTTCAGTTATATACATATTTCTACGTTGTGCTTGGAGAAATTTTCCTTCCCCTATATCTCTAAGACCAATAACTGTTTATGGAGGCTGATTTCGATTCAAAGGCTCTAAACGTTTGTTGACGAAGAAAGGAACTAAAAAAAAGAAGAGTGCCGATGTCCATTTCATAATTTGTGATTACTGTTCGTTGAACTAATCAGGAATGAAGTAAGAATGTTGGGCACATAGCTCCAATAATTACTCCAACCTTTTCTTTCGCGAAATCATCAACTCATTTCCAGCTCTGCGCATCTCTAACGGTACGAAGAACGAAAATGTTGAGTTGAGTGATATTGTTTTACTATATATAGAACACTATGAATATGTTTCGCATTTCGAAAAGAAATCACGACTGAGTAGTTTATACTACAATTCCAAACTTTGTGATCGTACCTGTAAACTACTATATTGCCAAACTCCGCCCTTTCTGCGATCGTGCAAGAATGGAAGTGAGACGTATGCAGGTGGCAGTGAATCTTCAAGCATAGGGAACTTGAACTCATGGGAATCCGAAGTCGAGAAGCAGCAGAATCTGGAATTCAGACGTGGAATGCAATACTGCGAGAAACAGGCATGAACACCCGCAGTTAGGCATTGGTCAGGAGACCCCATCGCAGTTCCCTGCTTAAACAAGGTCGTCGCGGTCCGCGGCGGTCTTCGCTAGTCATATCAGGACTCTTCACGTATAATATGTAGAACACATGGAGTTCTGAAACTGGGTCGTTGCGAGCGTGCCAACCCAGTTCCAAAGACATTACTGCGATGGCGCACCATGCCCCATTCCTTACAATTTAAGGTCAATACCCTACTCAAGCGGGATTCGTCATAAGATTCATAGACATCCTTGAGCACATGAACTTTGCCCCGAACCTATCATATTGAAACACATATATTGTCCACAGTCATGCGGTGACCGTGGAAAAGGTATGCGCGGACGCATCCGTCGTTACGATTCTTCGGAATCGTCCATCATTCATATGGGACGATTCATATGTGAGCAATGGCTATAGACTATGGTTACGGCTGATGACGTCTTTTTTTGGTTGTCACGACGAGCCACGAGGAAGCTAAGGCTTTATTTATGAGCAATTGAACAGGAACGATACGCAATAATGGTAGCTATCTGCAAGTGTATTAGTCCCTACTACGATCGGTTCCTTCCTTACATATCAACGAAAAAACCGTGTTGGCCGACTATTTTTGCCATTAACAGTTTCTTCTCTTTTTAACAACAAAAAATGATTAATTCTGTTTTCGTTGCCGCAGAGCGTAATATATTTTGATTAATTGCTTATAGTAACTGATATATTAATACTATATGGTGGAAGGTGTTTGTCACACATAATATATCACGCGGAGTTGATCACATATCGCAAACAAAAGCATCTTTCATTTTGTCCCACAGTTAAACATGGTCTCGATAGCGCAACTAACAGCCAGGAATGACGGCTCCCTTTGCGCGGCTGGTGGTGCAATAATCCGGTGAGTTTTAATCCTATGTGTAAACTTATGGAGATTGACCTGACGTCGTTTCGATAGAGGGACTGAAATAGTTACAACACCGTTCGATTCATGATTCTCTGCCAGAGGTAGAGATAAACGTCATATAAACGAGGAGCTGCTGTAGCTCAAAGTAAACCGGTCATCGCTGTTACAGGTTTTAACGCCACAAAACAATATTTACAGCTTCCTACTGACTGCTCCTACAACTTGTTCATTCTAATTTATCGTGTGAGGACAGGACAACATCGAAGCCTTGACTGCAAGGTCGCTGGCTTAATCCGCAAACTATAAATCTTCCTTTAGACAAAAATGAGATACTGAATCCAGCTTTAAAATGCATCTGAGTGTGAGATGCGTTTGACAAATACCCCTCATCTTTACTTTACTGTGCTTCTACGCTGGCTTGATGTAATTTGCTTCGCGAAATGAAAAAGCGTGTAGCGAAGAAAATTACCTACTTTTTTAATAAGCTTAGCGAATACACTGTCTCTTCTCCAGCCCGCACCAAGTACCGGTTTCTTTTCACAAAGGCAAACCTACTACATACTGATTGTGAGTAGTAAAAATCTATGGAATCTGCTGACGATACGAACAATATTTTCCTACATTCGATATAGCAGGTAGGAACTGTGTCATTTCGAAAAAAAGTACTATAAAAATCTGGCAAAGTGCCGAAACCTTGGGAGTGGAAAATAAACAGTGTTATTCAAAAAACGTAAAGTAATCGTTCAAGGGTGGAAGTGGATATCGCAAGTGACGCACTATCCTACACAGGTGGTCACGGGTTCGAATCCCGGATACATATTTGCCTAGGCCAACCAAAGCCATTGTATAGGCCACAAACGCGTTCAATTCATGATGATTCCAATTGAAGTCGGATGCGGAGGAGCAATAGATGGGGTTGATTGACGCCAAAAGTCTTTATCTTGCAAAGTAATTGTTTGGACCCGTTTAGAGTGAGTTGAAAGTGGTAAGTCGAGAATGATGGTGGGTCAGACTTTAGAGAACTGACCAGAAAGGATACCAAGTCGCAGTGGCCATTTAAGATAAGATGTATACCGACGTAGGTAGTTTCGAACGCTGATCTCGAACCTGAATTCCAAATCTGCGAAACGGTTCTNGGAACAAAGTTACAGGTCCCCTCTCCCCAGGTGTCTTGTAACTTCTTCGCTTTTATACGAGAACCAAACAGTACGGAACGCGCACAGATGGCGCAGTTGGGAAGACGACGGACTAGTAGGCATGGAATCGGAGGTTCCAACCCTTGATGCGCTAGCTTGTATTGCTTTTTTATAAAAAGTGTATTAAACGCTTGCAAAACCCTTTTATGCGTCATATCGACTACCTACGCCTCTCCTTCACATTTATGGAGCACCAAAAATGCTGATACAATTAAATTTTTTTCTTTTTTTTTTCACGGCCTCCATCTCCAAAGACCGAATAAGGGTGCACATGAAACCTTTCTGATCCATGGGGTGACTCGCCAGGTTATAGCGCTTCTGCACGAAGTAATGTCTCCCTCTGTGAGACTTTTTTTGGCAGTCGAGCGATAAAAGGCTATGGCCTCATCTACCTGCACCATAAAATTGGAGATCATGTACATAATCTTAAAGTTGAAGGTTACCTTTTCCTTTGACACCTCTGCATCTCCAAAGAGGTAAGAGGTCTCCCTCCGGGATGTACTGGGTCCGTCATCGTCGTCGCTCTCATCAGGATGCCAGAGAGGGTCATTATGATCTTCTTCCACGGACTTCTCTTCCTCCCAGTCGTCGACGAGATTGTCGTGCATAGCATCAGGCAGTATGGACGAGAAGCCATCTATGACCTTCTGTTCCTTCCGGGATGGTGCTCGCGTTATGTCGCAGGAACCGAATTTCTTTAACAAGTGCGATACAACCACTTTGGGGCAGAACATATTGCAAGTAATATGTGGGATCGAATCCAATATATTGATCGGATTAATGATTTTGTTTGTGTCTTCACCTGTCGAACTCTCCAAAAATCGCACTAAATCCGTGATCCTATTTTTATTGAAGCTCTTGCAACTTTTCCCTGCTGGACTTGAAGTGTAACCGTATACTTTCAGTGTATCAGCATTTTTGGTGCTCCATAAATGTGAAGGAGAGGCGTAGGTAGTCGATATGACGCATAAAAGGATTCTGCAAGCGTTTAATACACTTTTTATAAAAAAGCAATACAAGCTAGTGCATCAAGGGTTGGAACCTCCGATTCCATGCCTGCTAGCCCGTCGTCTTACCAACTGCGCCATCTGTCCACATTCCGTACTGTTTGATTCTCGTATAAAAGCAACAAAGTAACATGACAGTTGGGGAAGGGGGGTCCGTAACTTTGTTCCCAGAACCGTTTCGCAGATTTGGAATTCAGATTCGAGATCAGCGTTCGAAACTACCTACGTCGGTATACATCTTATCTTAAATGGCCACTGCGACTTGGTATCCTTTCCTGGTGAGCTTATTCAGTGAGGTGAGGGTGCTTTGGCAGTCTATAAAGAAGAGGATAAGGAGCTGAAGAGTACTGTGGATCAACACCATGTTCGCGACTAGTTGAAAACCGAATAAACCCTAATTGAAAACCGGGAATGTGATTACATGAACTGCCAGTTGGAGCAAACTGAAACTCCCATCCTCTTCGAAACTCAACCAGGCCGGAGCATGCCGGCTGCTGTATGGTGGTTTTATAGGGAACTCTGTGATTGTTCCGTCGGTCTTATACAGCACGTAGTATCTTTTCTTTTCATATTCCAGGGAAAATCCCTCCTCGAAGTACAGTAACTGCTTTTCTGAGATCTTCCAGGTTATCAAGCTCCTCGGTGAAAACTTGAAATGTTCCCAAAGAATAAGGTCACTGCGCCAGATGTAATCGCCTTCGCATTCTCGATTCTTGAGAGACCGCCCTCAGCGGTCCCACCCCACCGCCAACGTTTTCAGCCAGTGGCTGAAACGTGTTCGTCCCGGTGGCGTTAGCTTTCTTTCAAGGAAAGCAGCTTCGCCATTCGAAATAATCGACCTTTTCAATCGATACTCGTCAGCTATTCTGCTATCGATTAGCCATGACGATCGATACATCGGTTATTGATGCGATATTTTTACCAATGGAATTCCAATCAGGAATATTCCAAAAGGACCACATACCAAATTCGATGGCCAATCAGACGGCAACCATCGAATCAACGAGGTGAGAATAACTTGTCATCTTTATTTGCTTTTGCATCGATTTTTCTTTTGTGTAGCTGCTTTGGTATTTAAGAACTTCCCCTTCAGATACTCGTGAAATACCGGTTGCCGCTAATTTTTTATAAGACTCTTTCGTGGTGAAGTTCGCTACGACTTTGTTTGTCGCCCGAAACATCTGATATTCATCATGATTATTTTTATTGATCATCAGCTTTTGACAAATGGGCTATGCGCTGCTAATATCGTACGGTTGGAGAATAAGCCACTCCGGTTGAGTTTTTGTGCGGTGTCAGATGAATGGCGTCAGGCTCGATCGAGAAACTTGAAATCTATTCGAAACCCACAAGGCACTGGATGCCCAGAAACCCATTGCACTGGCTCAATGTAACTGTACGGCAAGGAATACGAAAGGGAGCCCCGTACAAGAAATGACCAAAACGTAGCATTAAATTCTTAGTTGGGAAGTATCTTAATAATCCATTGCTTCACAAATGAAGACACTTTTTCTAATCTATCAACAGCTATTTGTTCAGCGTAGAGAAAAAGCGGGTGACACTAAAAGTTTATGGACTTTTCCCATGGTCATGACGAAGACAGTGTGCGCCAAGTTCAGGTTTCCTCCACATCAGCAAACTTGCTGCTGTGTAGTTCAAAAGGTGTTTATGGATTCCGGTAAAGACATAAACACAATCTCTTCAACTTTATTTTTGGTGGTCAGGGAAGAGTGGAATTACTTTTTCTTGCCCTTCGAAAATTGACTTGAAGAGATGTTGAAAGATAATTGTGGATGGTTGCAAAAACTTGGCAAAGGCTTGAATCCAGTTGATGAAAAGTGAGAAAAATCTACGTATTGTCACTAACTCTTTCTTTTTTTGCATAGTTAGTTTAGTTAACTGACAAAGTAATGGATAGTTCAGCTATCGTGAGTAGGACCATGTGTGAGGAACATACACAGTGTAGAAGCTGCTATTTTACCTCTCCGACACTGGCGAAAAGATCTTTTTAGGTTGCAAAAAAACGACCTATCGAAGGGGAAATGTGAGCATGAAGAGATAAAAAGAGAAGTCATAAAGTAAGAAACACAAAAAGAAAAAAAACGCAAGTGATCACCTTAGAGTAAGATTAGTGTATGGAGTAGTTATGGACAACACAAAACTATGGCTGAGAGCATTCGTGGGAGCATTCGTGAAATTCGGCATAAGTCCGGAGAAAATTAGTCAATAGAAGTTAATTCATTCAGAAACTCTTTAGACCCTATTCGAATTTTATTTTTTCGGAGTCCCATCGGACATGTAAAAAGTTAGAAAGAATGATTCAAAGGTGAGCCACCCTCCCCCCTCCCTCTTTATTGTTTGTTAGGTGTTGTTCCAGCACAACTCATACCAAACCGTCTGCCAGGCAGCATGAATACGAATACACAAGGTCTTGCTTAAGGTTCTCTTAACGTCCAATGATATACGAATACATTATTTTTCATATTGTTACTCCAATGCAAAATAATTGCTGGAGTAAGTAGTGTCCGCCGCAACTGGTGGTTTACTGTTCAAGAATCTGTAAAACACACCAGAGGATTTCCTTCCCAACATGGACTCCGCATTACTGAAAGTAGCGGACCAGAAATTTGGAGTCCTGAATAAAGCATAAACAGAAAGGCGCGAAAGAGTCTGGTTGAGACGAAAAGGAGCGTCGAATTGCAGGACTTGTCTGCTCTGCAGATTTGGATTGTCATGGGCGATCGTTACAGCAAATGGATCAGGCAAATCAGTTCTGATCAAACATATAAGGTTGAACTCAGAATTTGAAGACGGTACTGCACCACAATTGATTCGCACTAATACACCCAGAGCCGTTGAGTGAGCGACCGATTTTTCCTTTTCTTCCATCGGTAGTCCCTGTCGACGAAGTAAAAGCCGTGGCGTGTGCTCATAGAAAGACAAGGGACTTCAAAAGAGAAGGCCCTTTCATCCGAGTGCCTGTCTCTATAAGCCCTCCTCGTCCCCTGACTACTTATTAGAACTCTTCAAATTACTCTCCTTTCAGCGGCTCTTACTAGACGAAACCGGTACCACGCGCCAATCCCTCACCGTCATCAGTAGCAGCTGCGATCCCTTTTCAGCCCTAATCCATTTCCAGCGACTATTTACTCCCATAGCACCAGCAGGAACAGCTATGGGACCAGAGTCCAGCGTGACCACAAGAAACCGCCTACTCTGGCTGCCTCATTGCTACAGCATTGATCTGCTGCTGAAATCTTGAAGAACCTCGTTGAACGCCTGTCTCACGAATGAAGTTTCCTTTTGTAATCTACTCTAACAACCACTGGAGGCCTCATGTGAAGAATCCTCGCCTTATGCTTCATTATTAGCCAACAAACTCTCTCAAGCGTCGCAAAGCAGACCAGTATTGAACCTTGAGATGAATTCCTGCAACGTTAGCAATGCCCCAGCTTTGCCACTTCGTCATCCTCTTCTCGTTTCCCAGATAACACCTTTTCACTTCGCTTTTCGATCCAGGATCTCTTTTTTTCCGATCCATCCAGCATCCTCTTTACACTCCCCTCTCATGAGAAACTTAATTTAAGTACTTTCCCTGCAAGACGGTTTTTCCGTATACTTTGCGTCAACGAATAAAATGCGCCTCAATCCTGATTGAGAACAACTGGGCTATTAAAATGCATGCAATTTCAGCCAGAACGACTGTTTTCACCAACATAGGCAGTTACAGTTTCACAGAGGCAACCTTCGAAGACTAACTGAAGGGATAAACAAGTACAAAAAGAATTAAGACTCACAAGACAACTCGGAAGATATTTGAAGAATATCGTCTTCGAACAATCCATTTTAAAAAACTACTGAAAAAAGCAAAAAGACTGGCTCGCAGATTTTATGTCCTCTGTATGTTCGAACCGGTTGTCTAATTCAATCAGTTTACCAACATTACCGAGTTCTCCTGCTCTACCAAGGGTCTGGCATGAACCGTTTCCATGTTTGAGGGATGTGAGAAGTGGTAAGATTTCCGTGTTCTTAAATTAGTTTAGTAATTTACGTAAACAACCGGTCAACAAAAATTAAAATTTGAAGAGAAGTTGTTTTCTTTTCGCCATGACATTTTTAGAACCCTACCGCGTGGATGTGAGTGAATGTCAGTTGTTTGAACCTTAAAAAAAGTTTCTATTTACATCCAGGAAAAAGGGAGTTATTGGTAAAGTCAGTGTAATTCTACTACCAAGAACCGAGCTCCAGCGACTCAAGTTATGTTGTACAAGTTTTCTAACCATTGGATAGAGCGGTGAAATGGTCACATTTACTTGAGCTCTCTGAAGTGCGCCAGGCATCTGACTTACATAGGAATTGCATTTAGACCATCACCTCTTGAGTATTGAACGAGTGCCTATCCAATAGGGTGGTGCTTTATCCCCGGAACAATTAAAAACTAAGAGCTACATGTTTCATTGGAATGCAGTTCCACAACTGACAATTGCGCTATAACGCCTACAGGTTCAGCCAGCTGTTCGCTCGGCAACGATTTCTCTCAACATCTCGAAAACCAACTTTTGAAAGCCGAGATTCGTGATTTTCTCAGAACTATAGCCTTTCCTTACTGCATTTTCGCATTTCATTCTTACGGCGATACATTTCCGCCTAATTCAATTCTCTGTATTCCACGGCTGTCATTCATTCAGTGATTTATCGAACAATTGCACGAAGCACCACCACGCAGCAACCGGTTCGTTCGACACAGGCGCATGTGGGAAAATTATGAACTTTGTACCAATTGATGCCAGTCTTTCTAATAACATCTCAGCAAAAGTGCTAAAAGGACTGGGAGAACCAAAAGTGTTCCCCGATACGCACAAAATTGCACTTACAAAATTGGCATTTCCTGGGGTCAGAATATGACTAATACTTAATCTCTCAGAGCCAAGATGGAAGCGATTGTAAAGAGTCTTGGCCAACAACATATTCAATTTATTATGACAAAAAAGAACAAAATAATATCAAATTATGGTTGCAATCGAATCAATATACATAGTAATTCTGCAGACATTACGCTCTAATGAAGGTAATGAGTTCCTACCATTATATGAAGCATTCCAGTTCTTTTCACTCATTGAACCCGTAGGCTCCTGATCTCTGCTTACAACAATGTGACTTCTATGAAGGGGGTTGGAAATAATCTTCTTCATCCTATCCTAACTCTATCTAACCGTAACCCAAATGAAATCTGTGGGTGGAAGTTCCCATCTTTGACTGGTTTATTCACGTTTGACCCGTTAACTCTCATTTATTTTTGAGAAAAAANAAAAAATGATGTTATATTTCATGCATTCTGAACCGAAAAAGTGCTTGCAATCAACCACGAGCCCCTCGACTGAGCTACTGGCAAAAGTGTAAAGCCGTACTCATTCTTTTTTACTACCATCCTAATGAAGGATCCAGCATAAGTGCCAACGTTGATGAAAATACGTTTCACCAGCTTCTGTCGTCATGAAACCAAGGGGAAAGAACCGAATTATCGGGCTCTTCTTCTGTTCCCCTTTTGAACACATGAAGTAGCTCATACTTACGCATGAAAACGTTTATGCGCACGCTTGTAGCCACCTAGTCAGCATCTGCCCCTTTGAACGCCACACCAAGAGGGGGTGGGGGAATGGAGTAGGTTACACTCAGGAAGCCACAGAGAGAGAACTACCGGCACGACCACGCGGCGTCGCAACACGGCAATACCTTGCCGTTATGCGACATCACAACGAAGCTATGATGATATGTTTGTAGAGGGTTGAACTCGATCCACTCATATGTTTAACTAGTTGTCCCGCAGCAGTGGTCGCTTCTCTCGCTTACTGCTAATTGTATCTCCGCACGACATGCCATTGAAATCCGACGTCGGTCAAACGAGGTTTTCGTTTATTATTTCCAATGCTATCGTTTCTACGGGTTTAAGAATGACTAGCGCTCATACGTCAAATCTAGCAAAAGGTTTTGTCCATTCTTTTCAATAAAACAAAAACCAATTTAGAATCCCCCGGTCTAAGTAATCTAGTAATCTACTGACGAATCCCAATGTTCAAATGGAATGGCATCATAGGCGTCATGATGCAACACGTGGTTTGGCATTATCATGATGCAGAATGATGCCATTCCAGTTGGAGGTCGCCAACCTGACGTGAACCAACCTTGATTTAGTTAATGCTCCACGTCAATATGTATACATTAAGCGATAAAAATAGAGCCGAACATATGCCAAACAAACTTATGTTTACGTGCCAAAAATTGTTGTCATATTAACGAATAGAAATTCCCGGTAAACCCAATATATGTATAGGTATTGATTGTCGAATATGGACGCCAATTTCGGATATATTCAGAATCATTCACATATTTCCGTTCTATCTAATGTGCATACGCATGCACGGTCGATCAGCTCCTGAGCAAACATCAGCGATCTTATTGAGCAACGATCCCTGCCCCTGTTGCAAAAATAACTTCTAGCTCTTGGAAATCGGATCGAAGGGGGTCCAACCTTTCTGAATTTCATGATTCATGTCAATTTCATGATTTCCCTCTCACTTCTCAACTCTACTCACCCTCGTCGCTCACCCCTTGGGCACCTCTTTCATTTCCATCTGGGAAAGAGCTTGTAGCTATACGAAAAGAAAGCCAGCTACAACTGATTTGGTCTATGTATTTGTGAGCGTGTAGAACGCTCTGTCAACAAACATGTCTCATTCAGCCGGAGCTATTCAAGCCTTACTCTCTTCCTGTTTTTCTTGTTCCTCCCATGTATTGCCTCTCACTTGATCAAGGATACAAGCGACCTACGAACTTTGCACCGCCTTGGAATCTGGAAGTCCCCAAGACCTCACTTCTAATTTACGCCAAATATTGGAACTTCTGGAGAACAGGATCTAGCCACTGGTGGCAGCTTCTAGACTCTGAATAAGAGTCAGATGAGTGGAGATTCGAAAGGGAAAGGGTTGAGCAGAGCTCTGCAGTTCCTTGCCATTTTTGCTACCAGTCGAAGTGCGTAAGGAGTGGTGTTGCTAGTTGTTTGTGTATTTGTCACCACACCCAAACGAAATTCTCTCAAAAATGGGAGCCCCGACGGCCCCGACGCATTGAACAAATCATTCCTAGCATTATAGTTAATTACTTGTCGCCGCATCACCGTGATCCGAAAAAGATAGGTAAAAATGCTTATAGAAAGAGAAACTTTGAACGCTCCCAAACTATCTCACCGCCTGTGAAGTGCTTTCCGTCTCTTACGAAACACTTATGCCAATTTTTCTCAGTATCGAAAAAGCCAATACAGTAACTTTCCGAAACGACCCTTAGAAATTCCTTCGGAATAGTTCTCAACTCCTTTATCGAATCGATGATTACCCAGAAGGCTAAATCGGGCGAATCGGTAATGGAAAGATTAGGGTAGAATTTTTGGCAATATGTTCTGGAAGGCTAATACAGCGTGGGTGGATGCATTAACGGTGGGTGAAAACCAAGAATCGCCTGTTAATAGTTCAGGCTTCCTATGTTGAGCAGCTTCAAACAAAATACGTGCTAACAATCAGATAATATCCTTTGTTCTTAACTCTGCAAAAAAGAACAATGCAAAATTTTGCTCAATAAATAAAGACCAAATAGAAATCAATTAACTTTTCGTGATTTCGCGAAAACACGTGAGATCCCGAATATATTATGATGAGACTGCCAAAATTCACAGGCATCGCTATCAACGTCCTCCGTCTTCGTGTCGTGATTTTATAATACCGTAGTCCGAAAAATTAGCCTTTTTTATTAGTTTCAATCGTGTCTCAAAATCTGCACTTATCAAGATTCATCTTTGTTATTACGAGCTGAGGTTGAGGTCGACTACGCCTAACTTCTGACAAGTGCAGAGTCTCTGAAAATTGTATCCCGGCTATATCTCAAAATTATCCAAACCTACTGTCCTCGAAAGGCGCCAGGTACCTGAACGGTACCCGAACATATTCAAAGGTTGTTCGCATTCTATAGGAATTCGAAATTATTTATCCGCTTTCTCTAGGAAAAACTCTAAGCTTTCACAACCTGGCTCCCATGGCTTGCCACCTCTTACTGCAGTACCAGCACTCAATCTTCCACCATTTTTACTTTTCGAGTTCTTACTCATTGTTTTCAACTGCTTGTTCATTTCTTATCTATGACCACTTCCATGCAAGTACTCCATCAATATCAACTCTGCCCTTTATATCAAAGACCAGAGCCGCTGCATTAGGTAGTAGCATCATATGATACAGGGAGCAATAGTAGCTCTTCCATGACTTTCCCCATCTTTTTCCGTTTCCCCAATTGGAATGGTTTTTTATTCTTCAAATTGACAGAGCAGGCCACCGGCTCTGACTGGCTTCGCCACCTGCCTACTGTTGAGCATCAGCCTATTGTCAGATCAATTTCTGTACCAGCACCATCACTGAATCCTGCACCAACTTTTCTCATCCGATCCCATCGTTAATTAAGTTCCAAATTTGTCGCCCAACCCTTATCTACTGCGATTTCTATGCACTTGCTCATCAAATATCAACTCTGTCCGTTATAACGAAGAGCAGAGGCGCTGCAGTAGCTAGTTACGCCATGAGCCTACCTCTCCTTTCTTATTTCCCAATTTTGAATGGCCAAGTTGGCATGATCCAACGATGTTTTGAGCTTGTATATCGACACTGCCTTTTGGAATTTTCCCTACTTGCTTTCCATTTCTATTTAAGGTTATAGTAAGTGTGAAATAAATGATACTTGCACGAATAACTTGACATCTTACGACTTCTAGAAACCCATGCCCCTTCCTTTCTACCAGTAAGTAGACACAGCTCAAATGTTTCAGGTTTGGAGGTTAAGTTCAATGAACATCGTAGAGAGAACACATTCTTTATGAGGTGCGTCTACACACTAGATCTTAGACGCCTGTGACATTTTCACGTAATGTTCGCTGCCAGACAGAAGTGTAATTTCCCGTGACGCTGTGAATAATAGCGCTCACCTGATCAACGTCACAGATAAAAGCGACTGGTTTGAAATAATAGCCAACCGATTAGCAAAGAGTGAAAACAGCCAAGAAAATTGAGACATCACGAAAAAGATGTTTACTCGCAGTTTTTTTTTTCTACCTACGCTCAATTCAAGGCGGGGTCAAAGGGTCAAAGTTCTACCGCTCGCTTTCCACGCCCCGCTGCAAACGAGAACCGCCAGCTGGCAAACCTGCATTCGGTTTTATGCGTGATTTAATTTCACTCTACATTGATTCTCTCATTTCTGAGTTTTTTCCGCTAGTATCTGACTACCGCTAATTTATGTTCTTCATGAGTATTCATTTGAAGAAACAAAACCGACAGAACAGGAAATCTCTTATAATTGATTTTTACTAGTCACCAACTTTTCGTAATCTCTTAAAGAATTGGGTATCTTCAATTTTGCCCACACTATGAATGCACCGTTTTGTCTTTCCACTTTGCGAAACAGATGCAAATAAGAGGATAATAAAAGATTAAAGTCTTTGGGCGTTAATCAATCCCGTCTGAGGGATGCGCCCCGCATTCGACTTCATTCAGAATCGTAGTGGCGTAATGAATGCGTATGTGACTTATACAATTCGATCCGGGATTCGAAACTGTGACAGCGCGCGAGTTTCATAGTGCGCCACTTGCCACTACACCACCACTGCCCCTTATAAATTTATCTTCTAGCTTTCTTCTTAATTTAGAAATAGCCAACTGGCAGTAGCTTTTAAGTGTGTTAAAAGGGGTTCTTCAGGCGAGTGGTGTTTGTGAGTAACTGGACTTCTAGACTAAAGAGCCTATCCTTCGTTTTAATACATGCGCTGCACCCGGTTTCCTCCTCTATCTTGTAAATCTCAGTGGAGATGGTAGAGAGTTACTGATGATCAAGATATTTGGGATATCTTACACTGGAGTTCTCTTTCCACTTCATGTAGAACTTTGTTGAAAGCACATCTGTCTGTCAACACGGGATTTTTTACCCAAAAGAGAAAAAGCCCAAAAAAAGGGCGAAAACATCACAAAAAATAACATGGCACAAATATTTCTGATATGGCACCGGTTTTGCGTGCTTACTCGAATTTTTAGTTTCCGTAATTATTAAAACGATTTGAGGAAGTTAATTCATAAGAGGTTGCATTTCGAGAAACGGATCATTACAAAAATGACCCAATACGAAAAAAAGCCAGCACTGTAATGGTTGTGGACGCTTTTTTTTGTGTTCCACTACCATGACTCATATAGCTTACAATTAAAAAAGCCACTCACCAGTTGGGGCTTGACTGAGACTTTGAAGAACAAGCGGAATATATTGAAAGTCCAAAATTCCATGAATTAAAAAGGGGTTTCCTAATGAAAGGTGATGCTTGATGAAACTTGAGTTTGTCCAGATGTAGCCTACAAGAACTCTACTGTCAACTTCAATAATGTAAATGCAATGACGAGAAAGGATGAATGTGACGATTGATAGGGATACTCAACGAATGCAAAGAAAAAAAAGGGGAAAACAGCCGGTAGGGTTTGAAAAAGTACAGGACGGTGACGTTCACAGCTCATGAACAGTGAATGTACAAAACATGCCTATCGATCGGGAATAGGAGTCCTTTCAGTCTACCTGGCTCGCAAAGCAACCAACAAAGTTTTTGGAGAACAAAAAACTCCCAATATTCCAACTTTTCAAGTTTAATGAGAACCACAATGTCAATATTCTTATAGCTACCCTAACAAGTTGAGGATCCGCCATGTAGAAGTAGTACATTAGCAACCAGACTTCGATTGATTCGTTTTTCTATTGGTAGTTCACTAATCCAGTATGTTGGGTCAATCTGCATGGGAAAAAAGCAACGCTATAGTCATTACTTACAACTTCTTGTACTGGAAGGGAAATATCCCATAAATTCATTACTGCTTTAAGAAAATACAACATAGGCATTTGCCTATCAGATTAAGGGTCTATGTATTGGATCACAGTAAGGAAATGAGTAGGAATGAGGGATGAAACATGAAAGTGAAAAAAGTAGGAGGAAATTGAGGAAAACAGAGAGGAATCGATAACACCACCCAGCGGCAAGATAGGTAAATGGACTGATGGCGTCACCGTCGAAATTAATGAATCGATTGAGCCCAAGCGTTGGTCAAATCCGTGACGTCATCACATGCAGCGATCACTTACCCTGTCAAAACGTGTAAACTTGAAATGGTTGAAATGTGAAATCGATCAATACGTATCCAATGCGGGTAGCTGTTCCCGCCATCCCACATTATCGCGCTTCCTCGATTCTCCGACTATGAACGCTATCTTTTTATCGTGATCCTTTCGAAACTCGGTGACGTGTATTCAGTTTACTCCGGAAATCCTCAGTAAGCGTATTCAGTGGTTTCCAAAGAACTCAAGAGTCAAGCCGATGAACCTTCGAAACGATACTTTTCTTGGTTTTTTTTT
>UZAF01018006.1:2307-36155 GCA_900617895.1 Haemonchus placei | reverse complement strand
CGGCTTGAAATCATGGGGCATGATTGCAGGAAAGGAAACAGACAGGTGTGCTCGTCAGCATGTATTTTGAAGAGCTTTTCATATTCTATCTAACAATGCCTCGCGTGTCCATTTTCGTCACCTCTTTCTCGAGTTATGATGTCTAGAAGTCATCGCTATCATTTTATCCGAGAACCTATGACTCAACCTAATAGTATAGTTTGATATGAGATAGCGTGTATTGCGTAAGTGGCAGTAGACTGCCGTTCCAAAGGGCTTTTTCAAAGCAGCACTGGACGGCAAGCGAAGCAACTTCACAACTATAACATTAAAAAATTATTTTAGTTGAACGCCTTCATAGCCTGATTATTTGGGGCCTCTATAGAAATAGCTGGAAGTACTATATTCACACAATGATAAACACCTGACTGCTGGCCGTGCAATCAATGCACAACGTAAAAGGTTAAAGGATAAAGTTCTCGGGCGTTGATCAATCTCGTCTGAGGGATGCGCCCATTCGACTCCCATTCAGAATCGTAGTGGTGAACTAAATGCGCATGGGGCCTGTACAATGGCTTGCGGTGGCCAACTATTTACAAGTCATAGCTTTCACCTCCCAGACGAGTCTGGTGACAATTGAGCTACCCCGGTGGTATGGAAGGTTTGGTTGACAGTGCGCCACTTGTCACTATTCCACCTCTGCCCATATAGTCCATTCGATACAAAATTCCTTCTTGAAATGACGAGTTCACAATGCTGGTATGTTCGCCACTAACGTCCTGAGAATAGGAAACATAGATTTCGGTTTTCATAAGCTGCCTAATAATCAAAGACATTGAAAGGCTCCGTATAGATTCAAGTTGACCACAAGTGGAGCATTCCTTTAGTTCCATTCCCAACTTAATTGAGGCATTCTAACGAGGAAAGGAAAACCTTAGAAATAGAAACTCAATTTTCGATGACGAAGGAAATGAAACGAAGTAATTAAATATAATTATGGAGCCCATATATATTTAAGTTACCCAGGATCAGGATTTCTCAATGGTCTTACTCAATGGTCCCTTTGAACTCAATTGGAGTATTCTATCAGAATTTATGGTAAAGCGACGGGTGGAGCAAGGGAGAGGGGAAGGGTGCCCGAACTGAAAGCGCAATCGGATCTTCTTAACCTCATCGGGTATTAAGCCCGGATTTGACTCTCTGCCCTCACTTCTGCCCAAATCAACGTGCCTCGGCAGTACACCTCCTAAAGGAGCAGCAGCTCTACTTATTGAAAATCCTCATTACTCAATGCCTCAACTGCCTAGAGTAATACGTTGCCATTTTTCTAGAGGAAGTATAAATGTTTTTCAGGCAGGAGAACTTTTAGAAAAGCTGACAAAAGGCTTTGTCCACGACACCTAATGGTCTCATAGCGTAGGATGTTTTCAGCTTAACGAGCAGCTTTCTGTAGGACAAAGTGTTGATGCTGTCTTGCCAGCAAAAAATTAGGTAGACGTCATTTGGGGTAGATTTTGGATAGTAAACTGTGAATTTAGCAAATAGACAAAGTATGGGCGTAAACCAAATCGTCGTAACAGAAATTTCGAGCGGTGTAGTGCCAAATGGCAACGCTAGCAGACGCAGTGTGGGAATCGAATCCCAATTCCAATTTCCCTAGACTGATCGAACCTAACTCTCTTGAGTTAGTATTTAACAACGAAACATACTAAAAACAAGAGGAATAAAGCAGTGGTCACACCACTGGTTGCTTTATTTCGGAGGAGTATTGCCTCTCAGATGGTGGTGGTCAAACCTGTGGCTACTGGCATTGGGAATCTGAACGATTGTCAGAGAGCACTGGCTTCGAAGCGCGCTGCTTATTCATTTGATTTGGATTCGATACGTACTTTCGTAAGAAAATACTTGAAATTAATCCTCGTCTGGGGATACTGGCCTGTACATAGGCTGATCACAACATGTCATTGACAATAAAAGTGCTACTATAGTTCTGATTGCTACTTGAGTGCGTGGCGCATCCCATCCTAATACGTACACCCGATACCGACTACGAAGGCTGCACCATCTCTGTCCTAAATCGAAAAGCCCTAATAGAGAACGTGATCGGGGGTTCTTTCCTCATTTTGAGGTCTTTTGACCTGAGCCACAGTATGAGGAGGTACTTGAAGCTTACTGTAGAATGGCTTTCCAAGTGTTTCATACTGCCTGGGGCAATGGTTTTCGTCAAATTTGCCAAAGACTAAGTTTTGAGTGAAAAGAATAATATGGTAGCCATACCCTGAGATTGCATGTTGAGAATACTCACGGAAGGGACTGAATTAATAGGTTTTGAGCGTTAGTGCTTCTACTCACTAGGGATAAATCCATAAATGTAGGCTTGAACTTTTCCTAAATGCCAACTATTATAGTTGTTGCCAATCTCACAATCTTTCAACACGAACGTCACCGGAAGCACCCATCACACTGAAATCTCACAAGGTTACTTGCTGTAGTTCCGCCCATATGGGGACGCATTGCTTCTCGATTGCTTCCTACACTTCTCATGTCAAAGCTTCTGTACTTGTACGGAAGGTCGAATCTTTTGGATTACCTTTTTCAACCTTTCCTTAAGGGCCTGCTGTAACTATTCCTGTGCTATTTTGATAGCGAATTGCCCAACAGTCGAGGCAAACAACCTCATTTTCATCTCTTTCGCAATTTGTTTTCTTCTCGTGTTGGAGAGGGATATAGCTTCCCCATTATGAAGTCGAAACTGTAGGCATACTCCTAAAACGATTACCGAGCTCACAAAGGACGTTCCGGAAATTCTCTGCTTACTTCTGACAACTGCATCAGGCGATGACGGGGTAGAGCCAGATAGCGTCGTACCACATGCGGGATCCCAGGATCAAATCACGGGCTAGCACCCGCTCAGCTCCATACAGTGAAAGTACTAGCTTGTGACTTAGCTGCTTCTGCCAGTTACTGCCTAAGGGAATACGCCTTCAAGTGCTGCTACCACTTTGGGTCCGAACCCGTGACCATGAGGGTGCGACAGTGAACGGAAGGCGGACGCGCAAGCATGAATGGAACTAATCAAAAACTTCTCTCTCCTCGATCTACAATACTGCCGTCAGGGTATTGTGGCTCGTATGAGTAATTCTTCCGTGAAAGCCCTCGCCCGCAGTAGGATAATATCCGGCAACAGAGTGAAAAGGACGAGTTCATAGCCGGTACATTCCCTACCCTAGTATTGTTTTCCTCAAACTAATAGTTGAGCTAACTCGAGCCTTAATCTCCTTTCACAAAGGACAGGAGATCGAACCACTTCACTTTAGGGGCATAATGCACCACGAGACGTCGTTCGTCGCCCCATTCGAGCCGGATTGTAGCAGTGCCCACGAGTAGCCAACCATGTCAAGACCATCCAACTTAAATCCAGGGCTCTGCTATATGCCAAGCGAATGCAGCGAACGCTCCGATTAGATAGATATTGACTGCATGACAAAAACAATAACATTCGTCCTTATTTGAGGGCAGACGTCATATGACAAGCCGAAAACAACACCAGATTACTAAAAAATTGATTCTATTTTTGCTGCAGAGCGGCTGTTTTCTTCGTCATGATTTTTCACTACTCCTACAGCGCCGTCAGTGCCTGTGCCTAAGGTATAAAAAGAAGGGACATTAAGTTCCCTCTTTGGTATCTTCAGAAGAAATGGTGGTACAGATTTGTAGTAGGGCCAATTAACATAGGGCCAAGAATAACGGCGCCAGACTACCTACTTGCTTATTCGCGAACTTTTCCATCACCGTTTAGTTCATCGTGAAATGTTGTTGTGATGCAGCTAAACAACAATAGCCCCTGACTGATTGCTAGGTTACGTTCATGTGACATGTGACGGGATAAAAAGTTCAAAAACTTTTTCTTGGCAAACTATACAAGTTCCATCCATCCAAGGGAAGGTGCTATAAATATCACTCTTTGAAATTTTAAAGAACGAAATCGCTCACCCGCAGTGCCATCGTGGCAAAGGGGAGGTAGTAATAGCAACCTTTTGATATAACCACATTTTGAACTGCCCTTTTCCTTTCAGTGATTCCAGGTTAAGCTGATGAAATTGGAACAGGCTGGATCGGAGAAGGAAAGCTCGTGGAAAATGACCGAAGAGGCAGTTACCCTCTGGTGGAAAACCTGAACGGACGGGCTGCAAAACTTCGCAGACAGGCATCCAGCTTTCGGTTAGAATTGAGAGGGCTGTGCTGTAATTCTTCTATGAAAGGATGAGGAATGAACTCTTTGGGCGTTGATCTCCCGTCTGAGGGATGCGCCCCACGCTCGACTTCCATTCAGAATCGTAGTGGGGAAGTGAGTGTGTATGTGGACTATACAATGACTTGCAGTGGGCAGCCGATGTACAAGTCAGTGCATTTATCCTCCCAGACAAGTCTGGTACCGTTTAACAGACCCCGGAAGGATGGGAGTTTTGGTTGGCCTATTCAGATATCGATCCGGGATCCGAACCCGTAACCATGAGTGTGTAAATGGGATCACTTACCACTACACTACCATCGCCCTAACTCGTCCAGTTCCTCTTATCGCAGGAAAAGTTAACAAATATTCCAACCTTCTGTGAGCCTTTGAAGAAATGGGGAAGGTGTGCTATCAAAAATGTGTGGGAATGGTCGAGGCACCCACTTATTTTCAATTCATGATCATTCGAAATTCAAAGTGCACAGATACCTACCGTCCATCTCTTCTTCATCCATCTCCATCTTCAGATTTCTCAAGCTTGCCCGTTAGGCGATGTGGAAGCAAAGTCTGGCAAAAAGAAACTCAAAGGGGTGGAATCCGCATATCCCGAGTGTTCAGTTTTCGATCTGGCAGTGAGGAATGGAGCGAATCGTTTAATTTTTATGGAGACAGCACTATTTTGAAACCTCATTCTGCTCAACCTCATTTTGTTGTTAATTTCTGCCCTATTTCTCCTTTTCCTGCTTCTAGCACCTCATAAATCAGCTTTGCATAGCTAAGCCAATTTCCTACAGTCTTTGTGACGGCTTTGCATGTAATTCACTATCTATTGTTCAGAAAATGTGGACGAGGATATGCAGCATCGGATATAAATTGTGGTGAGGCTTGAAATACGCTGTCTACAATAGAGAATGATTTCCAAGATGGGGCGAAGTGAAATTCCTAAAAAATGCCACATAAGGCGTTGCCGGGTCAGAAAAAGGGCGGACGGGTCGCAGTAAGGGATCAGAGGAGGGCAGTGCCGATGACCACACCCGGATGCGGCTGTGCCTCATCGTGCTTGTACTGGCGGCACCATTCACAATAGAGTACATGTGTTGGAGGTTCAAACGGTTCATCGTCCGGGACCCTGACCCAAGGCAATTTGTGGTAGTGGAAATACTGTAAGCCACTTCTTTACGCAATTGCACATGACTGAAGTCTCGTCCAAATACTCTATTCGTCGTTACAATCTCGTAAACTTCTCCTCGCTCTATTCGCCTCCCATGTGCTACTCCGTGCTAACACTTCAATTCTCTAATTAAAAAGTGTACCTCAAAATTATTGTGAACTACGGCGCGAAAGGAAAATGCCATGCAAAGTTTCATTTCAAATTCTAGTGACGTCGTGGTGAGATTGATGTCCGGTCATGCGCTCGATGAATAACACTTCTTCGAATATGCAACAATGAGCCTTCTAGGGTAATTGAGAAAGTAATCATTCTTCTCATAATTACGTTTTTGAAGAGAAAGAATTCTGTTTATTAATAAAATAAAAGTATCTGTAATCTGAATGCAATTTGGGGCATTTTCAACTGAATCCTCGGTAACGATAGGTACTCCTCTCGAAAGCCTGAATACCGTTGTCTCTTTGACTCCACAACACTACCACGGAACCGAACATGCTTGGTGGTGTAGGGGAATGAAACAGATACGGTATTCAAGTTTGTGTTCCCGATTTCTTGTACTTCTAGCAAGACCCGGTAGTTCTGAATCGCACTAGGTGTCGCCCCTTTTAGGGAGGGATAGAAACTTGCGTTAAGCTTCTTCACATTGTGTAGGTCGCAGCGCGTACTACAATCATTCTTCGACCTTTCTATTTGGGTACTGAATTTGCCTGAATATTATAGGTAGTCTTGGCGGTAAAAAACCGAATGCTGCGAAACGGTGCTTCACCTTTCGCGATTACTTAGCCTTCATAACCTTATTTCTGGTGTGTTCTAGCTGCGTGCTCTTTACTTTACGATTTTTACATCCACGCTTGACCAGATACAAGCTAATTTCCATTATCATGAACTCCTCTGTGCTCGTATGCGACATGCATAGTAGCCAGATTACCTGGATCACACCGATTTCTTGAGACTCGTTCTGGGGCACAATAGCATGTTTAAAAATGCTGAGCACGTCGTTTCTGCCAAAACTGTTTCCCATTCTAGGCCTCTCCACAGAAACATAATCTTCTAAGCAGTCAAGGATTCTGGGCACTGAATTAGACCTTTCTTCTCCTTACCTGTTTTAGCGCCATCAAATCGAATCAGTCAGGTATGAAGAAGGACGGAAATAAGTTGAAAGCGAAAATGATGTGTGGACATAAATGAAGAAGACTTAAATCGGCTAGATCTTTTCTGCCACCTTTCAAAATCAAGCTTCATGAAAAAGTTCTCAAGGAGTCCTCGGTTAAGATTTAAAATTCTCAAACGATTTTTTGGTATGTGAATCTTTATAAGGCCTATTTGATCCCTATTGAACTTAAATATTCATGAATAAGCCCATGAACGTGCAAAAAGCTAGGTTTATGGGAAAGCGCAAAAGAACCTCCCCATTTTTCCTTTTTTGCTTCTCTGAAGCTTCTGGCAAACACTTTAGTTCTCTCTCCATCCAATTTTTCTTTCTTTAAAAGGGCGGTTATTCTTTCATTTCCAACTTCCTTTGGGGGATCTTACGTTCTGTATTAAATCATTAAGGGGATCTTGCTTTTATAATAAATCGTAGACTTTCTTCCCACACAGTTAGCCCTCATTCCCTCCATAGTAGCTCTTCGCGCTCTGTAGTAAACCGTAGATTTTCTTTCCTTACAATTAGCCTTCATTCCAGTCATAAAAGCTTATCGTGTCTTTGTAGAGCTAAACTTACATCTAAATCTGTAGAAGCTTGTTTTCTTAAACATGAATGTGAATAGGAACGCGAAGATAAACCTAAAAATGATTATAAACATGAATATGAATGTAAACATAAAGGAGAGTATAAATATGACTAAAAGTATGTCCTTGAGCCTGTTTCTGAGATGCATCCCGCAATCGACTTCCATTTGCGATCGTACTGACGTTTTCTGGAGTGCGTATGTGGCCTATACATTGGCTTGCGGTAGCCAACAGGTGTACAAGTCAATGCATTTATCCTCCCACACGAGTCCTCCCACACTAGCACCAATTAAAATAAAAAAATAATTAAAAATAAAAAAAAATAAAAATAAAAAATAAATAATAATAAAAAATAAATAAAATAAAAAATAATAATAAAAATAATAAAAAATAAATAATAATAAAAAATAAAGAAAATAAATAAAAAAATAATTAAAATTACCGGGATTCGAACCCGTTACTGTACGTACGTATCCGATAGCTCGCTACTTGCCACTACACCACCTCCCCCCATGTTTATATAGATTTATTGAACATGAAGTGTGTATAATATAAATACAACTACAAAATAGAGGCTTGGTGGGATAAAAGAGGTGTTCAAGCGAGAGAGGCTTAGTTCCATGAAAGCTGTACCATTAGCGTTTGTATTCACTTAGGCTACTATTTTTGAAATCTTTAGTTGAAAGTGCGTGACTAGTAGAAGGATCAACAGGAAGGAAAATTTTCAACATAAGCGCTGCAAACTGTTCCGGTATTCGAGTTGCCATAAGCCTGAACGTATTTGTTCTTTGACTGCATTGAGATTGACTCGTTTGACAAAATTCATTCGGATGTTAAAGCTCATGTCTCTGCACTACCTCTCACATACCGTACTTTTCTCACCCTCATTATTCCTTTCCTGAACGGAACTTCTTTGTTCATAAAGTAGCCTATTCTGCACTCCTAGCGTAATCCTTTGATGACGTACTGCCAGTGTTCGCGACCGTTATAATAATTTCCGTCAGAGGATCAGCAATTACAGGTACCCCAGATGAACTCTACTGTATCGTTGTGCTTTGTGTTGGTTTGCTTTGCTGCAGTCATAGAAGCGCGATTGTTTCAATTTGGTGATGTACTCGTCGACCCATCCAAAGACAGAGACCCGACCTGGATTGCCGACTGGGAGTGAGTTTATGGCTGACTCTCAGCTGCCAACACCTTCAATCAATTGACCATTGTGTACTTTTCAGGTATGCTCTAGAACGACCGGCAAAGCGAAATCGCATGTGTTTAATCAACGCAGGACTTTCGCAAGGATGTGATCTCTCCGACATTCTTATGGCTAAGCAACAGGTACTCCTCGCCTTTGGTGTATAGGGGGAGATGAAGGAGAAGGTGTTTCCTAACAGTCATTCCCCAGGGCAATAACCGACGGTAATGCTGACAAGCGTTTTTTCGAAAACTTGTGAAGAAAATGAATTTACTCCCCGAAAAAAGAAAAAGAAGGGTCAGAAGAAAAAGTCAGCTAAATTTTGAAAAGTGCAAAGCTGCTTCCGATGTCGTTTTTACTTTGATGCAGTGGCATTTGTCGCTTCATGAGAAGAATAATCCTTCGGCAATCTGGGGCACAGACCTCTTCCTGTCTAGGGTGACAGTAGCTGAACAGATTTAGCCCCGTTGTAAATCCTGCCCACATAACGCGCTGAGTAGTTCTGAGAGTTGTGTGCACTAGGTATGGACCTTGACAACCGCTCCCATTCAGCATTAACTTGCGAACCGATTTATGTCTCGTCCATTGACTAATTGGTAATTCTCCGTGATTTAGGCTAGCAAATTCATGAGTTTTGCGGGACCTGGTCGTAGATGACGTCATCAAACGAAGATCTCTTTCCTGCACACTCCAGCACTGGTAGAATCCGTCAACATCTCTATTCCATAACATTCTGATTGATACACAGCTGTATGATTGTGATAAATAATGTCTTAATAAAGATTTGTTAAGGCCTATTTCCTCGGGACCTTTGGTATGAGCCCGAATTAGTCGGGTTTGCATTCATCAATTCAATTAGGCTTACTTTATATTATCAGTGGTGACCTAAAAAGTGGATATTAGTAGTTAGTAGTTAGACCTAGTAATGAACCTTGGATATCTGGCGACTTTGGTCAAAAGATGGCTATTTGAAACATTTCGGACACTGAGAAGTCATTTTATTCTTTATTTGCACCGGTTGGGCTACGCGCGCTCACGCGTGCATCACAGGTCCACAACCGCTTATCTACGATCTTACTCAAGGAGGATATAAGAGCAATTTTCATGCACCGTATACACGATACTGCTTCACTCAGAATTCTGTTTGGGTTTCATTACTGGAAATCACGCACTAAGAATGGATCACTCAAGAGTCAAGGGTTCTTCCAATTATGTTACTAACAAAATCACTAATTAACAAATTGTGTCGACACGTTTTAGCGGATTTTATTTCTGCTTGAGCGGTGGACCCTGATGAGTTAAGATTCGAATTGTTGATTTGAATTTGTCGTCACATTCGCCAAAGGGGGTGGTGGGATTTTTGGATAGTGTGCAAATAATCTCGAGTTACTTTAGGCCTATGAAGAAACGATAGCGTCGAAACGTTAGGCCATTGAATTAATAATTTGTTCCACCTAACAACCTCACACGGCACAAGAATATTTTTAAACAAAAACATTTATAATCAAAATTTTGCCGGATTTAAATGTAAAAAATTCCGCATTCACATTTGTAATGGAAAACAGTCCGCCGATTGTTTGATGAAGCCGGATGCCAACATGTGCCAGTGCAGAAGCTTTCCTATCCTACTTCCTCTATTCTCACAGTTTGATCACCTTGTGATTAAAAAAAAAAACGAAATGAGGGTTCATCCTTCGACAAAAAAGGGGAAACTATGCTCCAGTCAATGACGTCCAATGATCCGTATTTGTTAGAGGATCGATATAAACAGTATCGGCAATCTTCCGGAGAACGTCCGTTGCGCGTGTCCATCGAAAGTAGGTCGCCCCGCCCACTTCGCGCGCGGTGCATCGCACTGAGGTCTCGAGATGACATTACAGTACCACCAAGTGTCATTGGAGCAAATGATTTGCATTTGTCTGTGTGATCTTCTTCTTGAACTGACTGCCGTGGACCAAACGCAAAGCGTATGCCCCGGTGACAATTGCGACGTCTGTCAAATATCGCGGTTCGACTCGCCGCGTGCGACGGCTGCGGCGTGACCTATTTTCGACGGACACGCGCAACGAAGCGCACACCAATCTTCCTATGTCATAACTGCTTCCTCATTGCGCTCGCTTGACATTTCAAACTCCTTATCGCACCCACGTGACTTTTTGCGGCCAGGCACTCATATATTTACATCTTGTGAGGATGACAGTGAAAACACTGAACAATTACTAATTTGTAATTGAACAAAATAGAGGTTATGTTGGTTATTTTGAGTAAGCATATCCTTTCTTAGCGTTCCTTTACCGTATGGTATCTCCGATACTGACCCTGTTCTAAATCTTCAATGCTTCTGCACCGCGCAAAATTTTTCAGTGGTAGAGCATACATTGCGCCTGACTTTCCGACAAGTTCGTCGTTCTCAAAAGCGTTTCGGAACTTCAGGGTATTACCTGACACGTTTGACGCAGACCAACTCTCAAAGGCACAGCGAGCGAGAAGAAAGGATTTTTTGATTTTAAGCTAAGGCATACCTGTGGTTTCCATGTGTGTGCCATATGCAGCGGTATCGAATCAACATCGGCCTCATGGGACGCAATAGGGACTCAAAGACTGGATTTGTCGACGTCCACACACCAAGGCAGGCGAGTTTCATCGGCATTCGAGATCCTTACCATCGCGAGGGACATCCATGTTACAAATTCATACAGCTAGTCGTGGCAAATGTCCACAGCGAGAGGCAATTTTCAGCCTCGTTTGCTTAACATGCTCTTTAGGCAATAGCAACAACTGAATTCCCCTTCAAAAACCCTTCCCATGCCATATCCTTCATAGTAATTCGACCTTTCCAATAGAAAAGGTCAGAACTATCGCGAACTGTTCGTTGAACCATTTGCAGCTCAGACCAACGAGCTTCACACAAAGTTGGGATCCCAATTTACGTTGGTGATAAGATTCGAGACTGAATCGATTGGATACGTGTGTTTCAGTGGTATACGTCTACATCTCATCTCAACAATTCTTAGAGGAATTATTCAAATTAGAGGCATGCATGAGAGAACTTGCTGCATTAGTATACAACGGGAAATAGATTTTCAGACTTTCAAAATTACAAATAAATGTTTATAAGGGTTTTGTCCAATTTCGACCGTTTCATCGTATACGCCCTCACTTCAAATACACTTTATTTACACAAACTCAACAAGGTACTTCATGAAAAACAACAATCAACTGGTGCACCGTGCTTGAATGAGAGCTCCCTGAGTCTATGCAGCATACTCATTGTTAAGTTGCTGAGGACTGAAGGGTCGAGTTTCTCCATGGCTCCATGACCGCCTTCGCAGTTCGTCGATTTTGGGCAACTGCCAGCTTCTGGTACATCTGTCGCAGAATTATTTACCAATGGTCTCCACTGGATTCCGATCAGGTTTGCACGCAAGCCACTCCATAACATCAACTTTCTGTTGCTGAAACCATGCGGCTGTTGACTTGCTAGCATGGCTCTTGCATTGTCCAGTTGGAAGGCCAGCCTTTGTCGTTGCCTGCGGCTCAGAAACGGCAATAACTTAGATTCTAAAACTTGCTTGTACTCTTGTGAGTCCACGTGACAGGATAAAAATGCGAGCCTCAGCTCGCTACCCCAGTAAGAGGCTCCCCACACCATCAGCGAACCACCACCGAGGTTGCGCCTGCTGAACTGCGCTGAGTCCTTCCTCAAATTACGATCATCCCTCAGATCATAATATCTCGCTCCATCGGGTCCGTCCGGGTTGAACTTCTTCTCGTCGGCGAGATAACCTGAAGATCAAATTGCTCTACAGTGCCCGAGCTACGCCTAGCTTCACTACTGAACCTGCTTTCAACCCGTGCTCAAATTTTTTCGAGCAAAATCAAAGCGAGCTATCTTGTGTGAGCCGGTTAGGCGTGGCGCCTTCCTCATAACTTCTCACAAATATTGCCGCTGCGTTTTATAGGACTCCAGACGGTCGTTTTCGACGCAGAGAGTTTCAAGTCTACACGGATCTAGTTGACACTGCCGGTGGTGTTCGAAGCTCTCCTCCGAATTTCTCGTTTAGCTCTGCTGGACAACTTGCGTTGACACCTCCGTTGTCGCAGGCTTCAGGATCATTGAGACAAAAGCAAAGCAAGCAGTGAGTCCTGTCGAATTGCCTGGCAATGCGTCGTTGCTGAGTCCGGCCCCGTGATGAGCTCGAATTTGGTTCTACCCTTCTGCAGAGAGACGAAGACCACGCTTCATCACAAGAAGACATGTCGCCTTCAGTTATGGTAAATTGAAGGCGACATGTCTTTTTGTGATGCCTCTAGTGTCGTAAACTGCTCTCCGTATTCTGCGAGGATGTTATGGTATACCTTATCAAAAGACGCCTTTTCTTCATTGATATGGCTCCAAACTTCACTCTTTGACACGCCAAAATCTCAAAATTATGTTTTTCTCTGTCCGTTGATCTTTTTGCAACAGAATCGTATACCGTTAGATTCTCCGTGAAAAGAGCTACCTATTAATATATGGACGCAGTGATAAAACCTCCTTTCAAAAGCACTTTCTGCCATACGTCTCACAGACATCCAGCCGCTCCAAAACTAGAGTGTTGCAATGGTAAGCGTCTCAACCAACAACACAATGCAAGGCGGTTCAGAGTGGAGTATTCTAGGAGCTAAAGATCCCGTCGAAGTCAGATCGTCAAACTCAATGAACAGGCACCGTATCGAAGATGCTTCGTTCCAGTCGGCGCTCATATGTAATTTACGTGCCGCGATAGGACCACTATACCCTCGTCAAAGAAATGGAGGGCTAGCCGAAAGCGCCTTGCGAAGCTTCGTTCCAAAGCTCTGGTGTGAATTTAGCTTGAAGGACTAGTGTTCGCAGATCATAGTACTGCCTAAAGTGAGCCTTTTTCTCCATAGAACAACCGAATCGGGGAAGCAGAACAGCTCATCAACGACGAGTTTATCTCGCATTGACACAAAACTTCTAAATGCAAGTGGACAAAAATGGAATACAGTCAAGACTGAGTAATGACATTTTCAAAAAAAACCCGAAAAAGTCCGAAGTGAAAATCATGAGAGTTGAAATAAATAAAAACATTCTATAAAAACTTTAGCTAATAATTCCAAATTTAATCGGATCACAACATCAGAAGCACATTCACTGTCATTCATATATGTGAATCCCTTTGATCGCTATGACGCAGTAGAGCTTCTTTTGCATCCCTAGAATGTAGTTACAGCACACCGCAGGAGTCGAAGGTTTTCAAAACTCTGGCACTGCTCTGCTGCACAAATCCTCCACATTGCGAGGGTTTTCCGAGGAGGGTTGTCATGTTCTCAAAACATATGTTTTGTAGTTCGGTCTAGATGAAGCCGTGCTAACCTCACAAAACTTTTCATGCTTCCCCATACCAATTCAATAGAGTTCAGACCCCGTTGGTTCCGCAGGCTAATTCAAAAGCCTTATATCCAATGCCTTCATACGAGCGCTTGTTTAAGCACTTTTATGTGGTAGTGCACTATCCTGTACCAGTATTCCGAATCCTAAGCAATGTCGGAATGGGAAGGGCAGTGTATCGTTAACAAGTTCCAATTTTCTCAGAATACATTTTGAAACCTCACACATTACAATTTACCGTTGCAAATATGTGTGGCGAAAAGCATATAACAACGCTCGATTATTTGGCAACACTTTTTACTATCCATAACGTTATCTCCGAGAAACATTGCGATCCGTAGACCCGCTCTTTGAGATTCCTCCCCTTTGGTGTATCTTAACCGGGTGCTCAGCTCTCGAGCGGAAGAATTTATCTTCTTCAAAAGGCAATGCTTGGTAGCACAGCCGACTAAGGATCGTCATCTGAACACTTGAACATTCGAGGGAAGGGAACGTTCCTGCAGACACTCAAACTTAACTGTTGTTTCGCCTGTAAGTATGCATTCGCTGAAATCCTCGTGGTTTTCAACCATTGTTGCACAGAACTCCAATCTTCTCTCTCCGTTGGCATCGCGGATCATGTGACAATGCTTTGTAGGGGCTTTGCGATATTTTTACTGAGCAAGCGACGACCTTGGGACAGACTAACCAAAATATTTCTTTCCCTCAAGCGCTTCACTATGACTGCTACGGTGGTTGAGGAATTGAAATTGCAAAACAAGATGAACGTGTCGTCTTTCCCTTCGAAAACGTCGCCGTGACGGATCCAGACGATCTTGACCATAATCCTAGTAGGAATTGAAGACAAGCGCTGGAAGCCTTACCACCCTTCATCAGATACACCAGTTCTGGGATGTGTGACTAGAACAATACCTGAGCGCCTGCGAGAACAGCACAAAACACAATTATCCAAAAATCGGATTAATTCCACCATTCCTCAAGAAAGAGCAGTCGTTCTAGCAAGCGATCCGATTCTAACATGGAATGAATGGAAATTAGCACGCATCACGACCTGAAACTGTCAATGGAGCGAACAATTAGAGAAGTGGAACTGATTCCAGCGAAAGGAAGAAGGATTAAAAGGCCTATCAACTCAATTATTCCAATGGAAATCAGTGGCGAAAACGACGACGGACAAAAACTCACTGAAAGCGCCAAAAAATGCGAGAACGCACGGCGCTTACATAATTGGAGACCACGGTTAAATAGTCTTAAACCTACAACGTTATAAGTAACTACCTAAACAGACGATCGCAGTAGCTAACCAGCGAAACCGCATCGTCAAATATACCCCCTACCCATCATTTCATCATTGCAATACCAGCAAACGAAAAAGAGAAGGAAAAAAATAAAGAAAAAAAGCTCCTCTTAAGCGATAAAGCGAAAAACTGTCGTCAAATTTAGACGTGGGAGACATGGTCTGTAATTACACCAAAAACGACAAACAACGGCTAAATCAAGATTGGAGCGGCTCAACGTTTGTCGTCTCGTCTCGGTCCCCTAAAAAAAGCTAACAGCGGAACTTGCATTCTTTTTTGCCGGGCGAGTGTCGCGGAAAAACGCGACATAATAGATTGAAGAGCGTCCATTTAAATATTACGGTAAAAAATTGGGACTTTAAAAGTTCGCGCATGTTTGCAAACCATTCGGCGCTATGAAAGGGCTGAAAGTGGACGCCATAAGGCAGTTTTGTTTTATGTGCTTCTCTTGTTGAATATCTCGCGATATAGAGAAAGACTTTACTGTGATCTCTATGTTTCTGCAACAACCGCATGCTGTAACTGAACAGCTACCCGTTCACCTCGATTTTCGGCATATGATTGCTGCAACTATTGAAATGAGGCGCTACAATGCACTGCTGGTCCACGAAGACGCGGCTTAGATGGTTAAAAGCGTCTTGTGAGAACAAAAGGGTGGCGGCTCACTGCCAGCCAGCCTGTAGCTACAATTGCTGTCAAAATTCGAATGAGCAAAGGCAAAAAGCATAAAGCTGCACATCTGTCATCACCACTTCTAGGTTGCATGCTAACAATAGAAAAAAGAACAAATTCAGGCATATCCTCTCACAGTTATTACAATCAACGTACAACTCATCAACATCGCCGTTCCGAAGCAGTCAAAGGCCAATCGTGTGGGGGGGAGAACCAGTCGTGATTTGGTAGTGATTGGAGTGTAGATATATTGACGCTGTGTCGATTGAAACCAATATTGATCTTCGATTGCGTGGCGTGCCAGACATCGAATATCCGTATCTAGTTGATTCTTTTTCGCGTGTATCGGAGTGGATCGCGATTTTTTTCGATTTCGTGGGGCACTGGTCGTATCGACCGTTTGTGTGGCACTCGAGACTACCGCAAAGCAAGGGTAGCCGATTTTTTGGGTCTCAAAGTGGCAAAGCAAGAACCGCTCAAGGGCACCCACAATTGCGTGAGTTGGTGACACTGTGTAGTAGAAAAGGAGAATAAATGAATCTCAGGCAGAGTCCGCACTCCGTTGAGGATCGTGTTAGTACAGAAATGGCCGAAAATGCGGATCCTACGGAGATGAGAAGGAGCCTGTTACTTTCGCCTAAAAGGAAATCAGACGTGAGGCACCGGTGTGTGGCCCTGGTAGGGCGGTTACAAAAGAAAGTAGGCGAGATTTTGTGCGAGTCTCTTGTATCAAAGGAAAAAAAAAACTGAAATCGAAAAAAAGTTTTTGGCTACCTTCAAGACGCTGGAAGAGATTGAAGGGGACGACGGACAACAGTAGCGAGAAAGGGATTTCCCATCAGCTGGAGAGGGAGGTGAACAAAATGTTGACTCAGAGAGGTACTGAGTCATGTGAAGGGTGGCACGAGTACATAAATAGTATGGAAAGAGATGGTAAAGTATTAGCAGGCATTTGTGAAATGCTCAACACAGATGTATTGCACGTAAAAAGGAATGTGGCGAGCCTTCAGCGTGAAGCCGGGCGCAAAGATGAAGCAACAGCCGGGCGCAAAGATGAAGCAACGGAGGTTCAAGGTAGGATAGCCGAGGCAAGTAGTGTGGGTAAAGAAGTTTACATCAAGTAGATACAGATGCCTCCGGCCGGAAAGATATATGCAGATCGCTCGAGACAACATTCAACATCGATAGCTTCGACAACACCGGCGCTGGAAGAAGCAGGTTCGTCTATTTCTCAGCAATTAGTAACGTACCCAAGACCGATGGCATGTAGTGACCCCGGAGTGTTCGGAGGCACTAAGTGCGAAAGTTCTGAGGAGTTTCTGAGAGGTGTAAAAGGAAGTAGCAGCAGGTAATCAAATGCAAAGCAACCTTATAGAAATATTAGGAGATGACCACTTGGCAGGGAGGGCAAAAAACATATTCGCGGCTCTCCCAAGGATAACGAAAGAGCAATGGCTCGATGCAGTGACAAGGGAAATGGCCGGGCTTTTATCCTATGACTCAACAGCAGGTCGGATGAGGGCGCTCACGGAACTGTGTAATCTTAAGTTGAGACCGCATCAGGAAGTAGCCAGATTCTGCGCCGCATTGGAGAAGCTAGGACGACAGGCCAACCCGGAATGCACGATCGAAGACCGATCGTTTGAGTACGCGCAAATTTTGTTGGACAACCTCAGAGAGTGGCCTGAACATTTCCAATCAGTAAGGTGGCTCAGAAGTTAGGTAGTCACTCCCTAGGTGTCCCTTAGGGGCAAGTGAGTTTGGTAGTAAATACATGACACGGGAACCAGTGAGTGTGCTCAGGGGAATGCAGGAGCGCATTCTTTCTCTTCGACTACCCCGCGAAGCTAAGCGATCTGTAGGATTTCATCTGACCTTTGTTTGTAATTTTTTTTGCAGTTGCACTGCGTTTTTTGCTCTGTTGTTTCTTTTTTTTTGTAATAAATTTGCCTCCGTTCTTCTCGTACGTGCTATTCAGTGGTGCACTCCACCATTACCTATTTCATGACGGTTGATTTTTGTGTACATGGGGAATAGGTAGAATATTCTGAGAAGTATCCAAAGTCCTCCACCAACCACTTGATTTCTCGAACTATGTACACATTTTACGAGACACGTGGACATCCACATATATGATTGTTTTAGCTGTGAAAAACAGAATTCAAAACAATATAAGTGAGTCGTTGGCTGCAGCAGTGCCTTCACAAATAGTTGATGGGGGACGGTCAAGTCGTGCGTCCNAGCTGACCTTAATAATTTACCCTACTTGAGATTTGGGCCCCAATGATAAGCGCCGCAGTCGTTCAGATTCGCCACGAACTTCTCCGCGCAATTTGCCGCGCGCGCCCTCGGACGCACGACTTGACACACACCCATAGTTGATATGAAACTGTCGGATGGACCCGTATGGGGTCACAAGAGGCGTGCTATATAAGGTTGAGAACGATCATGAGAGCGGTAGACCACTCTCGACCTACTCATGAGAAAGGACCTCCCTCCCTCCCTCCCTCCCGGCCGGCGACGTCATTCGCCCTCTCCACAGCAGGACTCGCCCCATAGTCAGCTTTCCAGCATTTTTTCATCGTTTGAACATTCCGTATCCCTTTTTCTTGCTACTTTTGTTTTGTTTGTTATTGTTTTGTTTGTCTACGACGTAAAAGTTTCCCTGAATTGTTCCGTGTACGGTCATAAGAAGCGCCCGTCGGACGGCTAGAATAAATCATAAACCTAGGCCATTTTGAACAGGACCATTCTATCACCGGAGAGGAATGCGATTATGAATTTTGTACCGCCGATAGGCTGCGAATTCTCGTGGAGCGTTTCACAATAGAGTGAAAAGTCGATGAGACGATACAGACTTCAACTGGAATGGTATATTTGGCAAGTTGCTCAACCGCAGATGGCGCTCACAGGGGCAGAGTCAATCGATTGCTGTGGATACGTTCGACTTTGCGCACACAAGAATTGATTGACTCTACCCTGTGAGCGCCATTTGCGATTGGGCTGTTGTGCGATCCGCGTTTATGCTTCATTTATAGCGTACAGTCGTGCATGGCTCATGTTTTTGGTTTATGCCTCCTTTATGCAGTTGCCTAATGTAACCGCTATCTTGTTTCAAAAATTCCAAAAGAAAAGACATCAATCATTACAGAAAACTAATTCAATTCAAGGGCACCGAGAGCCAATTTTATCAGAGAGGTACTTGTTGTCTTTCTATGTGAGACTTAAGTTCCATGCAAATGATCGACTTTCAGGTCATCTTCGAATACTTCAACGTACCTCTCGACCCCACGAAATAAGTATGGCAAGTCGTCAAAACACAGCAGCACAACAGGACAGCAGAAAACGGCATCGAGCTAGAAGGTCACGGCGCTCTTCGCCGATCACAGTGTCGGACATCCAGCAGCATATGAAGAGCCGTTCGAAAACTCCTTTGGATGTCACTTTTCTTAGTTGTAAAACTAGTTCTTGTTAGCTAACTATGCTGTATATCGCTATTATCTTTTTTGTTTATTTCAATTCTCATGATTTTCAATTCGGACTTTTTCGGGTTTTTTTTTGAAAATGTCATTATTCAGGCTTGATTGTATTCCATTTTTGTGCATTTTGAAGGTTTGTGTAAATGCGAGATAAACTCGTCGTTGATGAGCTGTTGTGCGTCGCCCGATTTGGTTACTCTATGGAGAAAGAGTCTCACTTTGACCAGTACTATGATCAGCGAACACTAGTCCTTCGAGCTACATTAACAACAGAGCTTTAGAACGAATCGCTGTCGCCTAGCCCTCTGTTTCTTCCACAGGGGTCTAGTGGTCCTATCGCGTCATGTAAATTACAGATGAGCGCCGACTGGAACGAAGCATTTTTGATACGGCATCTGCTCATTGAGTTTGACTTCGACGGGATCTTTAGCTCCTGAATACTCCACTCTGAACCGCCTTGCATTGTGTTGTTGGTTAAGACGCTTACCATTGCAACACTCTAGTTTAGGAGCGGCTGGCTGTCGTGAGAGACGTATGGCAGAAAATGCTTTTGGAAGGAGGTTTTATCACCACGTCCATATATTAATAGGTAGCACTTTTGACGGAGAATCTAACGGTATACAATTCTTTTGCAAAAAGATCAACGGACAGAGAAAAACGTAATTTTGTGACTTTTGCTTGTCAAAGAGTGAAGTTTGGAGCCATACCAAGGAAAAAATGGTGACCTTTGATAAGATATACCATAACAGCCTCGCAGAATACGGAGAGCAGTCTACGACGGTCAGGCGAGTCACTGCCGCCTCCTCAGTTTTCTTTGAAAAATTTCCCCATAAACTAGAAATTGTCGAAAAAAAATTGACTCGGTTATTTCGCCATAAATTGATACCATATTCTCAATGGAACCTGTGAGGAGGATTGTCGAATGCAAAGACCGTGGATGCAGTTATCTACAAGTTCCACATTAGAAATGAACGATGGAAACTTAACAAAACCAACCAATCATTTTTACGATGCAGTGAGTAAAGACTGTTATAATTTTTGAGTGGAACTCAAGTGCATGGCGCAATCCAAAACGCTTTTTTGATTCTTCATAATGTCAGCTTATGAAGCTGAGTTAAACGACCTCAAAAATACCCCTCACTGAACCGACTTATGGAGAAAAGGCGAAAAAGAGGGGAGTGCGCGGTATTCGCGTGAATGCCGAGTTCTTACGGCGAGTACTGTACGTTTTCCTGCTTTTTCGAGTCAGGTTTTCGATGTTCAAGAGGAAGTTACATCTATCGTCGGAGCTATTCTTTATAAACTCTTTGTGAACCATCACCACCAATATGAAAAATAGTTACTTGTCAGGGTCCTCGGACTTCATGAATGTCTCTGAATGATCTCGGCTCAAAACACAGGAGAATGGATCCCTTTTCGTCAAACACCTTGTTCTGCAGGTGAGGTTCATTGGAAACAGTTGCTTGTAATGATTGTGTTCACATTCAATTACAAGTGCAAATTTCTAAGAAGGTTCGATCGGTGGCGCACATCAAAGCAAACTAGCAATCAACCTATATGCTGCCTCGGCCACTCGAACCACATTGCTAATTGCGTGGCTGAGTGACGGTGTAAGATACAAATTGATGCTAAGTGTACTAATCCGGAATGTAATTCGTTAAGTGATTTTTTACTGAGTAGCTTTTTGAGTCTTAACGATGTAAGTTTTCAAATGTCCACTTCTAATGAAAAAAAACTCAGTCTCGTGTGTTTTGAGTTGAGATTGGAAGATTGGAAGCCATTCATGAAATCCGAGGGCCCAGACAAGTGACTATTCCTCATTTCCGTGATTGTTCACAAAGGGGTTATTGAAAATACCTCCGATGAAAAGCATAGCTTCCTCCTGAACATCGAAAACCTCACTTGGGAAAGCAAGAAAACGCATGTTCTTCGTGAATATATGCTACAAACAGGGATTTGGACGACAAAATCGCTTTTACTCTTGAACTCAGGCATACAATTTGCAAATCCTAGGAAAGTACTATTTCTGAAGTATAGGCATATAATTTACCGACACCAGGGATTAGCTCATTTAGCCCCCTTTCAGTTTAAGAACTTGCTGATGTTCAATATTGGCGCAAGAATAAATTCGTCCATTTTGGAAAATTCGTGTAAAACCGATCAGTAAAGCATGGAGCGCGCAAGGTCTACTTTTTGTTTAGTTTTGGAATGTGATAACTGCTCCACAGCTAACTGGATACTTTAAATGAAGAAAAAAGCCTGTTAGTTGTAATTATAAATAACTAGCTGCTTAAATTTTATCAAGGTGTAGGGCCGGAATTCATAGTGACGCCGATTAAGATATGACAAATATCACCTTCTTACAGTATTCAAAAAAGAGCAAGGCAGCCCAAAGGCTGTCGACATGTCAGAGTGAAAATTTTGCAAATTGTTCACCTCTGTTAAAATTTCTTCTTTCTTAGTGGTGAGCAAAATTGAAAAAGCGTACAAGCTCTAGCAGTTTCGAGGTGGTGCTGTTCAGAGGGTAAATGCACAAACTTGTTAAAAAATAAAACAAATGGATAAGCAATACAGTCGGGAGAGGTAGGAAAGAACAGTAGTTCTTAATCCAAGTCGACTTCAACATAATCATGAAATTGCTATCATTACGTATCGCTAAAGAACCGAGAGACCGAGAACCGGATAAATATCAAAAGAATATAATTCATTATTTGACTGAACAACTAATCGCAATCATTTCCGTTCAAAGTATACACTACACAGTGCATAATAAATNTAGGAAAGAACAGTAGTTCTTAATCCAAGTCGACTTCAACATAATCATGAAATTGCTATCATTACGTATCGCTAAAGAACCGAGATCGGATAAATATCAAAAGAATATCATTCATTATTTGACTGAACAACTAATCGCAATCATTTCCGTTCAAAGTATACACTACACAGTGCATAATAAATCTTTGCATAAAAAATCTTCTTCAATTGTACTACACCAGACGCTGTAAATAATAGAATAGAAGAATTGTTCCTCAGAAAGAAAAATGGATTGACAGCACAGAACCCAAAAACATGAAATGGCGAGACGGTTCAAGAAAACCTATAAGGATAGGCATATGTATCATCATCACAAGAAACAACTCGTAAGGGTCCTTCGAACTGAATGAGTGAAATATGATTCCTCAACAGATGAGGAATCAGCTAGCATTGTAAAAAAATGTGCAACAAGCCTCGTTCATATGTACATATCTTATGTACAGGGCGTTCCCGAAATGGTGGGCGCCCACTCAATGCAATATGTTTGACGCATCTGAACTGAGAATGTCAATGGGATTTTAATGATGCAGGTTTGCTTACACTGTGTGCAACATAATGCTCAATTAAGTTTTAAAATATACCTTACGAGCACGAATAGAGGTTCAATGCCTTTTTCGAACTCTTGGACGTTGCACGCAAGTAGCCCTACACCCTCTCTCTAACAAGCGCCTTTTGAGTCTTGCTTCCAACAGTGGCAAGCTGGGAGGGCATACATGACTTGTTTTCCTCCAATCAAGTCCTAGTCAACAACTTCGACCGTAGCCGTTCTTTTGATATGTCACCCAGGGATACGATTAACCACAACTATTTTGTTAGTCCTATCTTTATATATCTTAGCCTAACTGCCCTTTCTTAGTTTGTTCTTGGTCGATTCTACTTTTCTGTGGCGTTTAATAGCCTTCTGCACGAATATCAATGGAATCGCAAGGAATTTTGCCCGATTGCAAGTGGCATTGAATTCCGTCGGCCACTTTGAGGATATAAGGATTCTAACCTCGGTCACTATGCTGACTGCAACGGAACCTACTTGGGAGACTAACTAGTAGCGATCAAAGTAAAATTAATAAGTTGTTTCTATCCACATGCACACTTTTCCATCAGGCAAAATCGAAACGGGGACCTATGCATATAAACCGTTCTCTCCCCATCAAACTTTATCTTCTGAGAAACAAATTATCATGATCACGTCTGTATGTACACCGTAAAAGTCGAGGAACTAGTCTTTCATGTACGACCAGATTACATTTTCCTTCTTCTCGGAACTCCGCTCCATTCAAAATCCCATTTGCCTCAAAGATATTACTCCTGAAGGTGAGCGGAAAAACCGCAGCACCCTCAATGCTAGAGAACCATCAGTTCCACATCTTTCTCAGTCCAGTGAAGTAATCCGCTGTCGACACGTTCGAGTCTCTTGCCATATGTGCTATGATCAATTTGCGACTCCTTCTTGCCATAAAAGAATAGTAGATAAGAGCGAGGTTTATGAAAATGATCCTCCAGGCTCCAAGCTGAAAAAAGTTTCTAAAGAAAACATCGCGACTTTTGATTTTTCGATAAGAAAAGGTTAAACGTGAATGAGAGAGTGATGAATAATGTTCTGCTGTTTCTACACTCCGTTTTGGAATCGCACGGCTTTTTGACCTGAAAGACGTGAAGAGTGCCCCCATCCCGAGTGTGTTTCGTTCCGCGCATCCGTCAAAACCAGGTCACGACGCAGCCGTGACCTGGTTTTGACCCCGTGACGCACGCGGCGTGTCAGCCCGCAATCATTGACAAACGTCGCAGTTGTCAGGGTGGCATACGAATTGCGTTCGGCCCGCGGGAGTCTGCTTAAAATTAAGATAATACAGACTAAGCAAATCATTCGCTCCACTGACACTTAGTGTTACTGTAATGTCATTTCGAGATCATCGCAGTTGGCTGTGGCGCGCGCGAAGTAGGCGGACTGACCTAGTTTCGACGGACGCGCGAAACGGACGTTCCCCCTCCATTCCAAGAATCATTTCTTCTGTCCTCCCAGGTGAGTTTGGTACCAATTGACCAACTCGAAGGGATGAGAGGGTTGGCTAGCCTGTACCGATACGGGATCCAAACCGCTTACCATGCGTGCACCACTTGACACGGGTGCGCTTCGTTGCGCGTGTCCGTCGAAACTAGGTCACGCCGCAGCCGTCGCACGCGGCGAGTCGGCCCGCGATATTTGACAGACGTCGCAATTGTCACTGGGGCACACGCTCTACGTTTGGTCCACGGCAGTCAGTTCAAGAAGAAGATAACACAGACAAAGGCAAATCATTTGCTCCAATGACACTTGGTGGTACTGTAATGTCATCTCGAGACCTCAGTGTGATGCGCCGCGCGCGAAGTGGGCGGGGTGACCTACTTTCGACGGACACGCGCAACGGACGTTCTCCCACTTGACACTACACCACTTCCCCACCACCCACAGTTCTTTTGCTTGAGTGCGATAAATAATTTTTGACGATTTTCTGCAGGTATAGAGGGTCGAGCTGGGACGGTAACCGCTGTTTACCGTTACATTGTAAGGTGTATATTCCAGGAATTTATTGCTCCATGGCCTAGCGGTCTGAACTGAGGGAGGAAAGCGTACCGTCTGAAGCTATATTCCTCTTTATAGGAAGAGACAAAAAATTGAAGGCAATTGCTGATTTGAGCAGTCCACACTACTCCGCAGTGGATTCAGACGAGAAATTGAAGGTGCTAGGTATTTGTTTCTTGAAAGACCCTCCCTTCACCTGTAGTGTGACTCATTCTATCGCTCTATAGAACTTCACGCTAATGCACCGCTGGAAAAGGCACAGGTGGCTTTTTTGCCATGAACATTGTTAAGCGGTAATATCATATGTATGGAAGCGTAGTAAAGGGGGGATACATAGGAAAGGATAGGATATCAGTGTAATATTATGGATTTGCCTGCAACTTACGGCATCGACGAGATCCACGAGAACGTCGTCTGAAGCAATGACGTCAGTATTGTCCCGTTGAAGCATCAGGAATCCTACGATAGACATCGCAGTGATACTTATCGATTCATTCAACGATATGGATAGATAGACCGGAGATGTTCGATTAGTCTCAGCTACTTGAAACCTAAAATTGGATATATTCTTAAGGAATTACGGAAGAATAGCCCTTGGCTTTTCAATCCCGTCTGAGAGATGCGCCTCACATTCGGCTTCCATAGTAGTGCTGTGGCCTAAACAATGATTTGCGGTGGTCATCCGATGTACAAGCCAGCGCTTTCAACCTTCCAAACGAGTCTGATACCGATTAGCCGGCATGAGAAGGATGGAAAGATGCTTTGCTTGACGGATATCGATATGGGATTCAAGCCAGTGACCATGCGTGTGAGATAGAGCGCTACTTGCTTCTATACCACCTTCGCTCTCCATTGGCAATTTAGTAATTACTATATGAAATTGACCAGGTCGAACTGAAACTAACCGCTGTCCTAGTGAAGAATTCCTATTTCTAAGTAGATATTTTGCACGACTCCAGACAATGATGGCTATCTGAATAGATACGAAATGAGTGTATAGGTAGCAGATTTCTTTGAGGACCAGTATCGTAAATTCCTAAGGCATAGTGCCGATCTTACTAGCTCAAACTCCACTACTATCAAAAAGTTCACTGTTAATAGGAATCGCCTATACAGATTCAAGCTGGTTTAGACTCTCAACCTTGTTTAATGAGTGCCAGACATGCGTGAATACAGATTTGATTATTGATAATCCCATTTCGTCGTTCGACACCGTAAGCACTTTCTACTTTAATATTTAATTGTAAAACTCACAATCAAGCTAACGAGTCCAAAAACGGTCGTCACAAGAATTAGTGGCCACTGGGTTGCATTGTATACGTTTGCAAGAAGGCCTGTTATGCCAGTGATGATCACCTGAAAGGTCGCGTTGGGTTTTGTCTTACACTACAAACAAACAGTAAGAAATTCAAGAGTAAACTGAGCAATCTCTCCCTTTGTGCAACATAGGTATTCCAAAACGTATACAAACCTTTTTATCTTTTTGACATTTCAATTACCTCTAGCGACTGCCGTCCTTCTGATCCATGCCGGACGTTTACATGCATACCTCTGGGGCTACTAATCAGAATCGATTCTCAGTCGCGCTCTATTCTAAGCACTTAACGCTCTCATTTGCTTTTATCTTTCAGAAGTGTTTCTTTCTTAGATCAGGCAAGAACTCCATCCCTGGTTGTTATAATTTCTCGTGTATCCAGTTTACCTCGGCAGCAAGTGTTCCCATTGCAAGCGCTGTCTTGTGCGAATACCTTTCGTAGATTTTTGGCTTATATATTGCAACCCATCGTTCAACACTCAGCGAGAGGCTTGCTAAGGCGAATCCACATATCACGAACACAAACGCTTCCACAAAGTACGTCCGGAATATCTGAAAATCAATTGGAGTACTTAATGAATTAAAAGAGGGTGAAAATGTAGTTGGGGGAGGGAGCAGCGCATTTTTGAAACACTGACGGCTAGAGCGCACAGAAGGAGTGGTAACCGACTTCACCTGTTAATGGATATGCTTCTTAGTCAGAAGAATATTGTTTTTACCTATTTTTAAGAAGGAAAGGGGTTCCTGGGTGGCCTTTTGCACGAGATGGTTATCTCGTGCAAAAAGCTGAGATGAGATAAAAATTGAACGTCCAATTGGCTCACCCACCCCGGAGCCTCTCCCCTTCCTAAAATCAGGTTAACAGTACACAGTTATTATATAAAAAAAGCTATGAAATGTTCCTAAACACCGTTGCGGGCTCGCCTACCTTTCCTTCCCTGCGCTCTAATCGTCAGTGATTCAAAAGGGCGCCCCCCGCTCCCTCCTCCCCCCTCCACCCTCACATACCTACATTTTCACCTAAAAGAGACTGACATGCAGCTTTACCCAATAGTTTTAAACTAAGAGGTGACACGGAAATATGCACAATGCCCACAAATTCTGTTTGGGGGACGGAACACTCACCTAATTCTTGATGGACGCCGCAAACTGCACGGCGAGATCCGTAGTGATTAAAAAACTTTGGCGCCTATCATTCGGGCACAGGTTTCAAGTAGATTGGAAAAGTGAGGCCAGCTGATACACTTATCTACCCTACTTCAAATTTGTGCCCCACCGGTAGGCACTGGAGTCGTTCAAGTCACTACGATTTTCTACGCGTCCACCCAAAATTAGGTGAATGTACCCATGCCCATCCTGTTTGGCGACATTTCAATTGTAGAACGGCTATGAAACGTACCTCTTCTTGTGAAGAAGGAACGATGTAGCCCACAAAAGTAATACAATATGTGAATGTAGATCGAAGAAATCCGAATATTATCAGTATAAATAACACCATTCTGAATGAATTATGATGGTCATTGATATTTGGGGAAAACAATAAGAAACAAACTAGAATCCTAAAATCCTACCGGAAATTCCTATGTAAACCAGAATGATTAAAGAGGATATATAAGGATGCAACAGTTAGTGCGTTTCCTATCATGTACATGATTAATCGTAATGTTAAAGAGGCTGTAAGCATCTGAAACACGAGCATAATTATGCAACAATCAGAGTCACAAAAGTCGATTGAACTCCTCTTTTGCGGAGAGAGCCACCAAACGCTGTTTTGAAGGTTCGATACACAACAGAAACGGTTTCTGAGATACTAGATGTGACGAATCTGTAACTCTCTATACAATATCATACGTGGCACTGTCAGATCAAAAACGGCCTAGATAGGACGTTATAAGGGCTCAAAGATATGCTTAGGCTGTCGGCCACACCTGAAGACGTACGAGTTCCTACGACTTATAGGAACTGCACCACTAACGTGTTCAACATGTTAGAAATTCAAACAACTGGTCGTGACCCATGGCGATAGTGGAAAGCAGTTCTGGGCATTTTGGCTTTATGTAGACAGCTATTTACGCAATTGCAATAACAAAAATCTTATCCGCATACCCGTTCCATGCCATTTCCGTCATAGTATTCTCACACAACCTCTGCTTTCGCTACTCTTAGGAGCTTTTTTCGCAAAGTCGGCGGATTTCTCACTTTCTTTGCCACCGATGCACTTATCACCACCAAAACGTTACATTTCTACTTTAAAAGCGTAGCCCGAAATTACCATGAAGTGTGCCCTTAGGTTGGACTTGATCAGAAAGTAGACATCAGAAGTCGTAGACATGAGTTTTAGCAAAAGCAATTAGATTTCCTTGTTTCCTTAGGACCTTGAATCAACGGCATGTATACTATAAGATGAGTATCGTAAGAGGGTAATTCAGTACTACCGATTGAAGCACCGCATATTCGGTGGATTTATGATGTTGTCGTGACATAATCATCAGTTGCAGTGAATGCACTTCACAGAAATTGCGTACCCCTACTAGATCACTGGAAAAGGCGGGAATGGTCTTAGTAAATGAAGGCAAGCCAGTAAACATTTCATATGACAACATTGTATAGTAGCTCAAACTGCCGAAATGGGCTATGGAATGCCTAAGATGTTGAACTAAGAAGTTTCCTCGTTGACTGCCAAACCCAAAAAATTCGTCGAATCCTTAAATGCCTCTCAAAAGTTCTCTTAGGATATCTATCGAGCAGTGGCATGGCTTTGTTATTTTTCTGGCATTTCTTAGTGTAATGTTCAAAAACGAATAGATCTAGAGTTCGTAGACATATACCATCCCCAACCACCATTCGACCCAACGCTCAGGCAGCTTGTCGATGACTTCGTGATGAAATGTAGCGGCTGGGCATTGAAGAGGAAGATGAGTGTCTTCTGACCTCGCCATCTGTTTTGAATATTCCTTCCATGCAGGCGATGAGCTTCGAGACTTCGAAGTTGGTGAGAGTAGGCCTGAGCCTCAATAACGCTCCTGACGTAATAGCTCCCTACTTCTTGCTACTACTTCTTGCTCTTCCTCCTAGTACACCTCACACCTGAACCGCCATAACAGGAGAAGTACCTTTTTGGATACAGGTTGAATTTGTGATCAGCTCGGCTTCCTCTTCCTGATCCATCAATTGTCGCCTGCCAACGATGTTTTTTAGATTGCCCTCTCCTACTCTACAGTGATATCGCAAAAGTACATATGAGGACTACCGGAGGATTAGGTTGAATGTGCAAGTACATATGAGGACTACCGGAGGATTAGGTTGAATGTGCCATACGGTGATATTGTGCGAGCGATTAGCCGACCCAAGATTGTCACAATCTCACAGCAGCGGCTTGATGCCAACAAGCTCTGGACAAATGCCACCTTCATAGTTGGACAGCTGCCGGAGAAGTATCGAGAGGAGCGTAGACCCTGCTATCTTGTCTTTCTCAACTTGTACATAGCGGTAGACCGGCTAACGCTACGAGACCTTTGAGGAGCGCACCATGAACGAAACGATTCAGACATCTGATCTCCTTAATCAACTACATGCAGGATTGACTCTGGAATTTTACACGCACTCCTCACTGCTTAATAAAAGCTAATAAGCTATGAACGCCACTGTTGGGATACGCCATGGTGCAGCCTCGAGCTTATTACTCTTCCTATTACACTGGATGTTGTCACAAAAGCAATTCTGGATGTACCACTGATGACCATCCTCCACACTAAAGACATCACTGTGATAGCGGAAAGCAGGGAACAACCATAGGAAAAGCAACAAAACGGTAGAAAGAAAGGAACAGTGAGCTTCGGCTGAACGTAAAGACCAGTCGCTGATAGCAGGTCGATTGCAAATTTCTTTTCCAAGCAGAATTATCCTGCCTTTTACAAGCTTGTATATTTTCCTGTAAAGCAGAATAATGAGTTGCATCCATTTTTTGCGAAGCTGCATCGTCTTTGATCGCTAGGACAAACGCGTTTGCATGTCCGCAGCCTTTCCTGCACCTCGTATTTCAGCTTCAATTTCACAATCTATCGCCTAATTAGAAGAGCTACAGCTTTAGTACAAGTTTTTTGGCAACCTGAAAACTGTTACCATCATTTTTCGCTGTTGAAACTGCTACTAACATATAAGTGGAATACATGCCTGGAAATCACACTCAGAAAGCAACAGAAACGCTTATTAACTTCATTTGACTGCTTCTCCCATGATTTTCTGTCTTCCCATTTTCGGTGAAAGTCACTGTCTTCATCCGATAGTTGCTCAAGCACCTCTCCCATACATAGATGTTGTTCTATTCGGTGTTCTCACATGGAACTTCATCCCAGATACATCTGTTCTTTATGTTAAATTGGTCACCGGCCAGTGGAAAAAAAGTCATCCACCTAGCAGCCGTTGAAGGACAGAAAGTTTTGCTAGGTTAGGTGTGAAATGGGTCGTATCGAGAGAAATGGTCATTCGGGATAAAAAGAGCAATAGCTATATGAAAGTTTTTCGATGAATTTATCCCATCGACAACGTAAAAAAAGCGCTTGGAGGGATACCATCTATGCCAGAGATCGCTTCCGAATGGATAATGGAAATTTGCTAATCCAAGCCTCAATGAATATAGAACTTAAATGGTTGATATAAACCTCTGATCAATGAATGATACAAGAAACAATGGGTAGTTGCATGGAGAGCGAGAGCTCCTAACGAAAACAGAGTAATTGGCACGCGCACGCAGCCGAAACACGATTCTGATACTTACCCAATTGTCCTCTGCATATCCTACTCGATTTAAAGTGCAATATTTGACTGAGGCTCTGCAGTGGCTACAAATGGACAACGCTCAAGAGCCATTTAAGTCTTCTTTCATATTGGAAAAAATTTTTTTGGAGCGCTGTTGAAGCTTCAGTTCCAGTTGTTTCTTGTTTATTGGGGAAAGGGATACTAGGGTCATCAATGTTCAATTCAAGGTATCGTTCAAAAAGGGCATGACAAGTGGTTTTCTAGGGGCCGCATCGAAGAGGGAGGTGGCAGTGTTTGCAATGCGGAGGACGTCTGTGGTATTCTATGACTGTCTCAGGCCTGACTGAAATTTTGAAGAATCAGAAATACCAAAGAAGATGATACCAGCGTCGGGCCCTGGTTGGCAGGTGAGCTAATGAAAAATCTGGGTAACAACAAAACACATGGTTGAAAGTCGCATAAGCATAGCTGTCAATGCCAGGAGTGTACCCTCGACCAAATTCTGTGGTCACTACGCGAGGGTCACCTGGAGTGAACGACCTCTGCAAAGGGAGTAAGCTCGAATTGATTCTTTGAACGCTGGATCGCTTGCATGCAAGCTAAGAGAAGTTGCTGACGTGATGAAGCACAGGACCATACAAATTTTATGAATCGAGAAACAGCTAGAATGAGTAAGTGTCAGAGTACTAGGGAAAGGGGTTAAGACCACGGAAAGTAAACCAAGCGAGCTGTCAACAAAATCAGTGATTGCGTCATGGCTGTAAAGATAGACACCTAAGAATGTATCACCTGTGTAAATTATGATCCCTTGTTCATCGAATTCCTCGAGCCATTAATTTCTCCATTCGTCCCTGTCGCGAGCCAGAGTAGTCCACTGAATCGTCCTCGCTTCAGGGGCACGAGCCTCAGCATTACTTCCATTCAGAGCTTTCGTGAATCTTCATTGAGCTCAGTCTTAAGCGAGTCTTTCTATGAGCACTGTCAAACTCTACCAGCTTCGTTCCACCTGCTCGATGTTCAGTGTTATAAGCCCGATGTCGTCTGCAATTGTTGATCACTGGAGATGAAAAAGGCGTTCTCTACTATAACCCTGTGAAGAAGCGGCAGCGGGTCGACAGAGGAGAAGAACCAGAAACCATTACAAAGGCCGAACTTCACCACAAGAAGGTTCTCCTGTCCTGTTGGCGGTTCAGAAGAGGCATTGAGCACTAGGAGGTGCTGGAGAAGTGACAGAAGATTGACGCTACTACATATGTTACCAAGCTACGGAAATTGAAAAATCACGTTGACCGTACTCGTTGATCGAATGCGGAAATCTACCTTACCATGACAACATCCTACCTCACACCGCAAAACCACCCAGGCCGAGGTGGAGAAGCATGGAAGGCTGTTTGTCGCCGAGCCCCCTATAGCACTGACCTCGCTCCTTCTGACTACTGGCTACTCAGCCACCTGCAGCGCTTTCTGGACGAAAAAAAGCTTGAAACTGAAGGTGATGTCAGGAAGGTACTCGAGAACTTCTTCAAGTCCCAGCCCCCGTCCTTCTGGAAGGAAGGAATCAAGCACAAGCACAGGCTGCCTGAGCGTTGGCGTCGAGTAGTGAATGGTGATGATGCATACCACTAATCTTCAGGTTGGTTCGCTTTTGAGATATTTACAAAAAACTCGAGAGTCGCAAAAAAGTTATGCATCAGAACTAATAGATAAAAGACAGCAGGCAGGCTGAGCAATTGTTGCCAATATCGTCGCTATCTCCTTTCTTGCACAACAGCACAGCCTTGCTAGTTTTACATGATGTGGGCACATTGCATTCCAACAGGTACCGCGTGAAGATCCGGGTCAGGGCTTTCACAATAACTGGCGGAAGGCTCTTGAAATGTTCTGCATTGATCCTGTCGGGGCCGGGCACCGTACCATTCCTCATCGACGGACGGCATGCCGAATTTTGAAAGAGAGAATCGAAGGGACAACGTAACCGTCTTGGGCACTGAGCTGGTGGGCATTAAGGTAGACGTGGCTATAGAAGAGATCCGAGTAGAATTCGTAGACGACTTTCTTCATTGCAATTCGAGATGCAGTAAATGTTCCATCAGAACGATCTAATTGAAGAAGCTCCGGCAGGCTTTGCAAATGTTCTTCCCACCCTCAGCGGCTTCAGTCAAAACTGCTGCTCTTCTCTCTTTAGGATCCTCCTTCATGGCTTCTCTGCATAGCTTCGCAATTTCGGACGTTAGTTGGTTATTCCTGCAGCTCGAGCGATTCCACGCTCGAGAGCATTCCAAGAGAGTCGTTTGTTGGCTACTTTTAGACTCTCTGCTTTCCTAGCACTATCGGGTAGATGTTCGACAAGCCGGTTGTATTCTTCATCAATGTGGCCTTAACGGAATCTTCCCATTCGCTCGCAAGGAAAGCGAAGTGGTCCCAGTTTATGGAGGTCTACTGGTTTCAGTTCCTGAACTTCACAGCTCTCTCTTCACACACTAAGAAACAGAATCTAGCAGAGACGATGGCCTGATCCCGTGTAGAACTTCGGAACAACAGCGACTCAGTCGAACAGAACTTTTGATTGACGATTATAAGATCTGTTTCCTCGTGGAATAGTTCACCAGGTGATTCCCTTGTACATATGAGCGAGTTACCACAGATGGTGTGGGTCGACATGATAAACTCAGAAAGCCTCTCACCCTGCTCATTCCATTCCATTCCTGAATCCCGATGTGGAACTCTCCAGCCGTTTTTTTCGGGCCGATCTTGGCTTTGAAATCATTGTCGATGGCCCTCAGAAAAGTATGGTCTTCTTTGTAGAGCCTCTTCAGATCCATATAGAAAGTCTAAAGCTCTTCTTCGTCATAGCTCGATGTTAGTGCGTAAACAATGAAGATTGTTAGAGCTAGGGTTGGGCCATACCTTCTTAATCGCAAACGTTCGATTCCGATTGTCAAGCTTTGTTATGAATCGATGTTAATTGCCAAGTGCGTATTGACGAGGACATATGCGCCGCCGACGCCTGTACTGTCGCGTTTTCTGAGCGGTTCTCGCACGGTCTCACAAGGAAGGTTTTTCAGGGCGTGGGACGCTTTTTGAAAATGGTTTTTTGCATGGTATAGGGGCATGAGCGCTGAGTATAAAACTATGGTCCATTTCCGCTAAATGGCCTTCTGAATACCAAAAAACGACTGAAAACGATTTTGTCAGAAATCGCCGTTTTAACCCACACAGCGTCGTTTGTTTCATTCATGGCGTCGACTGTCCGTAA
>UZAF01018004.1:12363-38451 GCA_900617895.1 Haemonchus placei | reverse complement strand
AAAATTTCACCTAGTCAACTTGACATATGAAATGGGCATAAGATACGACTATTCTAGTGGCCGTTACATCTATAGTAGTACTTATAACACATACGAAATATCTCGTCTATGAGACAAACACTCAGTTACTTCAAATCATCAACCAATTTGCCGTAACAATAACATTAAATGTGATTAGGAAGCTGGTTTACCTTTGATATAAGCCATTCCTAAATTGCACAAATATCAGTTAATTTAGGATTCATTACAGCAGCTTGAAATATTAGTATTAAATCAGTAGCATTAGGGGTTATTACTATACTAACTTATATTAGAGCACATTTTACCAAGTATGTCCGTGTGGTTCATGGCTGCAGTAAGATTTTGAAACATTTCATAAACCATAAACCATTGGTCTGTCGGTAGTATGAACATTACTAAAGAACTTAGTAACATTCATCATAAAAATGTAAAAAATTTACTGCAGATTTCACTGATATGTCTACTAATCTAGAACATGGCCTTATTATTAAGAACATTACATATATATATATCAAATTCTGCTTTAAAAATGCAGGTAAAGGTCTGGTTACTATCAAAGGATATCGGGTTTCCTATACAGTTGTTAAAAGATACGAAGAAAATTTTAGATATTACAGTATACTTGACATCATTTATTTGATTGAATATGTGCTGAGTAAATTTTTTGCGTTTTCGGAAATTCCATTTTCAAACAGCTCGGAGGAGTTCCTTGAGGGGGCGGTACCAGCCCTCTTTCAGCTGACATTACACTTTCTAGTATGGAATTAATTTTGCCATTAAAAATAAGTATGGCAGTAGTAAGGTGTTCATCCCACATAGATATATGGATGACTCTTTGGTAATACATAATTCAGGCAATCAACCTATATGAAATTATTTGCACCAAACCTATCAAGGAGCCATAGAGTTCAAAAAGGCACATTTATCAGAACACAAAAGTAACTACTTAGACTTGTCAGTCGACATTCAAGATGATAGGATTGTAATTACACTCTATAATAAGTCAGATGATTTCAATCTTAACGTTATTAGGTTCCTACACCATTGCACTAATATATCCCTTTCCAATAAGATCTCAGTCATATACACCGAGACATTACGTATATCTCGTACTTGTACTAAGTCTGAAAGTTTTATTACTAAGCTTATTGAAATGGAAAGAGCCCTACTGAATAATGGGCACTCTGAGGGATTTATTAAGGCTTGTGTTATTGAAAGTATCTGTCACAACAAATCTATACGCTATAAATAAAATGTTAGTGATAAACTCGTAAAAATCAGATTATTGGTTGTAATTATTCTTACATAGTAGGATACATCCTACCACTAAGATTGATTATGATGTTTATCGTTTCTCTCCTCTACCACCAGATTACGAGCCTATTACATTGGACTTCGGTTTCTCCATCCCACTGTATTATCTCTACTATGGTATGGCTTTATTTATTTATTTATTTAAAATACACACTAAGGTGCGCTTCAGAAGCAAGCAATAAAAAGAAACCAGTTACAAATTGAAAAAGCAGAAAAAGTCATAAAAACGTACATCAAGAAAGAAAGATATCATAAGTGGATTTTCTTTAGGCTATACACGTCTAGAAATCTTGTATGCCTAACAAAAAGAAGGTCTAGCTTCCTCAATTTCTTTTTGAACGCATCGGTATTNNNTCTGCACGGTCTGATTACCCAGTACTTACTCGGCCGTAGCTTGAGTTCACCTCTCAGCATTTTAAAACAGAATACTATATCTTCTGTACAATAATGTTTTAAATTTGAGAACATTTTATTTACATTTTCCGGTCAGTTGCTCTACTGATATCATCATAGATATGTTTGTTTGTTTAAGTATTCCTCTCCCTCTGCATATAATTCTTGTCAACTTGGATGGTGGCGCGCTCTAATACTGAGTAATTTTTTACTGTGTATCATACATAAGTTTTTTTTAAGTAGTTAGTTCTTGTAATTCTCCTACTTTCACTGATTTTACTTTTTTGTTCATACGCTTACTCATGGCATTTATGTTTATTATTGTTTACTAATATTTGACGCTACATTCGTTGTGTTTTGCCAACCTTCATCCACCGATGAGCCTCGGGGTTGACAAAAAACGAAGTGTTTCGTATGAATGTAATAGGCGAAACGAACCACTACGTAAGTTTTGATAATTTTTGTCTCTGTAACCTGTAATCTTAATATGTAACTTCTCTTACTAACTCTTTACAAATGGTGCCGTTAGCACTGACTTTTTGGCGAGCAAAAAAAAAATGGATAAAGAGTTAGAAAAAACTTTGCTGTAGAGTGCAGTTAGGGGAAGAGTGTCACTCAGCCACCGGACCAAAATTAATAGGGCAGATTTCGGTGCTTCAGTAAAGTTAGGTGCTTTATCCTCAAATCCCAGGGCCTTTTCTTCAGTCGTCCTAGCGTATTGTGCGGCTCTTCAGAGGCTTCCTTAGATTTAGCGAGGCTAGAATCCTCAGATAAGTTCATCTTTCGTTGGACAACAATACACATTTGATGTTCATTATAAAATCAAAAACGGTCCACGCAAGGAGGTGGGCCACGGTTTTTTTCAAAAACAAGGACGATTCAGAAGAACACACAGTCATGCATAAACAAATTGGCATATGCTACAAAGGTTTGATTTTAACGTTTTTTCTATCCTAGTCGAACCTACCTCTCAGCCAGTCTACTATTACAACAATAATTACTTCCAAGCGATTACAGCAGTGATAAGAACTACACTACCCACGGTTTCAGGGGATTAGCAGGCTCCACGACCGTGGAGCAAGGGTTCGATAGTGCCCTGGCAATGCAACTAGGAAGACGGAGGTGGTCGCACGAAGTATCTTTGGCCTATATCCGTACTACGACCGTTCAAACTGGATTTTCACAAATATGTACGTTCTAACCATCGCAACGTCATAAATCTACACATCCTCGAAGTCTTACTGAGTTGGTTTTTTATATACATATGTTCAGATTCATTGCTANNGACCTAGACATCACCAAGCAATTTTCGGCATCAAATGACATGTATCACATTTGTTGTACCACGTTTGCAAAACATGGTAATGTTGATTTGTATATGTATCTACCAATGATGCCATACCATAATCTGAGACAATAAACCTCATTAACATCCCACGCTCTTCTCCGTTGTCAAAAAGCATTTCATACAGAAGAGACGTAGGAACGGATGTATAGGCGCTGTTTTCCATTTCTCGCTTCTGTAGCAAGCGATGATTTGCCAGTATTGCGCGGTCGGTGCTGCAACCATGGGCAAAATCGCATTGGTAGGTGGAGGACTGTACGCGCGCTCATTCGGTTCGAGTCTCTTTTACTAGTCGAGTGCAGGCGAATCGGGCAATAGCTCATGCAGTTTGCAGGGCTCATCATCATTCGTGATGTTCTTCAATATCACAATGATGTTACTCTGTTGCCAACTCTCGGGCACCTTTTTTTCTACCTGATCGAAGAATTTCGTCAGTCATGCTGCCAGATTCAAGCACCGCAAATTCCACAAATAGGATTTCAAGTCACGTGGGCCAGTTGCCTTGTCAAACGTCATTTCCTTCAGAGCTATTGCCGTTTTTTCCTGAGTATCTTCTGCGCGAGACACGTGCTAGTAGAGTGCTAGATAGAAGCTGATGGGCAAACCCTACTGTTGAAACACCCAAGAAGTACTCCTACGAGCAATTCCTGCTTTCCAGCGATCTTTAGGAGGTGTTCATTTTAGTCATCTATACATCATTCGGGATCCTCTTTTCAAATCTTTCCGTGGCGTCAACATAGTGAGCAGCTCTTACTCCAGCCACGGCATTCTTTGCTTCCCGATACTTCAGTCAGTTATCAGTGTTCCCATCAAGAAGAAATACTTGATTGAGTCTCTTCATCTCGTGCACCTCCTCTGCTCCTCAGCTAGACCTTTCAATCAATTTTTCACTTTCCAGGCCTAGTCTCACCCAGCTCGGAGTGAACAATTAAAGATATTGCTTTTCTGAATCCCTCGACAGTCGTGAAGGCAGAAGCTAAGTTTGAGTAGTCGCAGCAGTCCTCTTTGCTTTTATCGCCACTACTTGACTCTTCATCTCGTTTCTGTGGTTCCGTTTCAAGCGGGCAGCGTGCAGTTGTCGATGTTTTCTAGCGTCCGACTCATACGACGCAGCTTTCACATATGACACAACCCCATAATCGTGGCGGCTGACGGGAACAGTCTACTAGTGTTTCCATTGTGCCTCTAAGGAAGAAGATGAGGTAAGAGTCTTGTTCCTAAAACATTGTTCTCACGATGGTAAGGTCATGTAGTAAAGGTATTGAAGAATACCCCATCATTATTGCTGCGTGTCCCATTTCCACACCCACCATGACAACTGTGACCACCTTTTGTGGTGCAACGTGCTCGTCCAAATAACTTGCGGCGACAACAGTCTCTTGTAGTTGCACTTCAGCTGGCATCTCGTCGAATAAGGTGCTACTTCTTCCTTCATCTGCTCAGAGTAACCAGTTTATGGAGCAAAGCAGATAATAAGACTTATGTTAGGTGGTCCGGAACAACTGTAATCGTCATCATTCGGTCGCTGAAGCGTCCGACGTCCACACTGGAGGTACGGAAATGTTCGCAGACGGTAGTTCCGCCACCGTTGGTCTTGAGGCTGCCGCAAAAAGTGGCTTTGAAGCCGCTGCCGATGTCCCTCGGCTTGCAGTAAGACGATCTGTTCTCCTACATGATTGCGAAACTTATTTGCCTACTATCCAGCACATCTTCTAACTGTAGAAACGCTTTGTTAAGTGCATGTAAGTGCGAGCGTGGCATACTTCTAGATGGTTAGCCAGTTTGATCATATAGCACATTGGGTTGGGCTATTGGAAGGTCAGCTACGGAATTATAAAGCAACATTTGCAGGAGATCTACATTCAAGCGATTGATGAATGTCTTCCCTGATGAACCTTTCGACTATCTCTGAATATTTTACCATAGAGCTGTCAAATGATAGCCGAAGTAGAGCAAGTCCTCCACAGCATAAATTCCATGGCCTGATAATGGACAATGAACAATAATGGTTGTTCCTACTTGCTATCAAACTTTCGCTCAATCTGATCAGTGGTACTTCGGCGTGATCCACAACTATACTTCGACTTGATTGATCTCCAGTCTCCGGTTTCTTCTTCTCTCATGAGCACTACAGTTTCCGAGCAGCGTCATCGTCTTCGGACGCTCTGAATGTTCCTGTAAATTTTGGCGTGTCGCCTTCGATTTTACAGAAGCTTATGGTTGGCTGAACTTTGGTTTCCATGCATGCCTTCCACTCCATGTCTTATCGTAGTCTGAGCATGAGATCATTGCTGAAAGGTAGATTTTACCGTGCTTCTTTCTCTTAACATAATGTCAAAAAGAAAGAGTTGAATAAGAGCTGCTCGGAAACGGGATTACATGCTTCTTTGAAGGTTTTGAACTACCCAACCATTTCTGGCCTTCTTTTGAAGGTTTTGAACTACCCAACCATTTCTGGCCTTCTTTCGGAATCTCAGGAATTGGTCGACTTCTGCTCCCGCTTAAGCTCACAACCGACGTACACAGCCGAGGGGGGCGAAGCGTCGTAAAGGCTGTAGAGGCTGCATCGTTCGCGTCGGGATCCACACGTTGCACGCAGGCAGCTTACTGTAGCTAGTTGGAAGCAATGGCATACACATTTGGCCAGTTCGTCTGAATAACCCTTCCGTGCACCTTTTGTCGTCACTTTCTCGTTTGACTCTGATTTCACTACTTCTTTCGGCCTAGAATTTCTTTGAGTGAGCCAATTTTCGTTTGCTTTGCATTGTTCTGGAATATCACTTATTTGTCTCAAACGAAAGCTGTGCCTTTGACTTTCACAAAATATTTGCAAAAACAATAACCCTCCCAGTAATCCACCGATAAGATGTTCTCTGAGTTATTTTGTGCAGAAATAGAACGCGGATCTTAGTTAGAGCACCTGTCCCTTCCGATCTGAGGTCGTGTTTACTCAAAGGAGACGAAACGTGCAGGTGGGATTTGTGACGGCGTAGAAATGATTAACGCTAGATAAAGTCCATTACTAATAGCGTTATAAACTAGAAAAATGGCACTGCAGCTTGATGAGGAATGACGCAGCACTCCGCCTTTCCGATCTATGACATTAAAAGCTGGGATACTGGTTAACACTACTTCATACTCCGAATGAAGTGTATGACTTTTACTAAGTCCACAAAAATCCTCAGACCTAGACTTTATGCGAGATTAAGTAGAAGTCTGCCACAAGTCATGGGTTAGAAGCTTCTCTGAGATAGCGCTCAGATCTGGGGAATACATCAGAAAATAGGTATGTTCGAGCAATCGGGTCAGTAGTGCCAGAGGTTAAGAAAAATTGGAAGACTACGTCTTTAGGGAATAAGGACCTCCCGCACGGTCAATGACCAAAAATGCTTACCTGACCAGTGCCACGGTTTACAGCTCTAGGAATGGAACACGATCTTTCAAGTCAAATTTTGAATTTTTTTACTTTTTACTTCATCCATTGCCCCTCAGGAGTAGTTACAGTAAACTCCTAAACTCGCCTTCATCCCCTCCCATCACAGACCTATGCTCTTTCTTTTCTTAACTTGAGACGGTCCCTGATACTTTTCCTCCACATCATACACAATTATGTATAACGCTACTCTATCCTAATTGTGTTTCTTTCCTATCATCCTTTACTTATAATCGTGTGTAAACGTCGAAGAAAATTGTGCGCTTGTTCCAAAAACGGAAGAACTTTGTGGATCATCAGAAGTGTTATGCTATCTACTCCTAAGAGTGAAAATCGCACGATCCAATAAGGCAGGAATGTTGCATTCGTTTTGGAGAGGAGTTTCTCTAAAACCACTACCCACCCATTTAGTATCACTTCAGTACCACTCATCATCCCTAAATTTCTGGATCTGGCATGTTGATGACGCAATTGGACTGGGTGGATACGCGATGGTATACATAGATTTGAGACTTTAAAATGATTACACGACTCAGCCAAGCTTTCTATCTTTAGTATGGAATGAACTGGAGCTCTAATGGAAGTGGATCACTTCTTCTGGCAGCATGAAACAAAATCTCATTTCTGCTTCATCCATTACCAAGACGGCTTCAAACTGCTCCATAAATCATCATCCCTAAATTTCTGGATCTGGCATGTTGATGACGCAATTGGACTGGGTGGATACACGATGGTATACATAGATTTGAGACTTTAAAATGATTACACGACTCAGCCAGGCTTTCTATCTTTAGTATGGAATGAACTGGAGCTCTAATGGAAGTGGATCACTTCTTCTGGCAGCATGAAACAAAATCTCATTTCTGCTTCATCCATTACCAAGACGGCTTCAAACTGCTCCATAAATCCTCTTCGGGATGCGTATTCCTAAAAGGCTAAGAGCACGTGTAGCCGTGTTGACTGAATTGACTTGTATCTTTAGTAAGTAATGCTACATTCCCACTGGAACGCCCAAGCGCTCAAGAACGTTGTAGCTTAGCAATTTCTTCGTAAGTTTTCAGATGCTCGCCTAATTCTAGTGTGTATACTGTATAATTATTGTTGTTTACCACAAATCTCCTCTAATTTACTATGCACATAGTATTCGTTCTACGTCGCTCTTCATAAGAAGACATGAACAGTTGTTGTGTTTAGAACGGCACCTACACTTACCACCGACTGTCGCGAGAAAATCAACCACTCAAATGAACCCTTTCCCCTAGAGCTTCCACTTTTGCTTCTCTAATGAGGAGCCCTGGTGGATTGGACTGCCAAACAGGATTTTTCTGATCGCTTTCGACTTTTAATTGTGTATTTATTATACAATGTTACAAACTCTTTTATTCCATATCCGATAATAATTAAGTTATGTATAGTAAAAATAATTATTATATGATTATGATGGTTAGAAAATTGGTTTCAAGCCTTTAGAATCTTACAACATCAAAGGGGCCCTATGTGCTCGGGAAAATCTTCAGAAACTAGTTTTTTTGCGATTGACCACATATTCCTACACGAATCGAAAACTTCAAGTTATCTGAGTGCCATGATTTCCAGCGTTCCCATGTAGATCGTGATGAACCAGTCAGCCCTCATCGACATTGAATTGTGAGGCTTTTATGGCCTTTGTTTTGGCAATGTCGTAATTGTTCTTAGGCAGTAGAGAATCCTTGGCCTTCCAGGAGTCAAGGGTTGAAATTAATCTGAATCCCTAATCAGCTGTTGCGGGAGACAGCGAGAAATCACGGCCAAGCTACATTTCTTACTTCTGGGTGGCTCGTCACTTATATGGGGCTTTAGGTTTGGGTACAACTTCAGATGTTTGAACCAGCTGAACAACTCACAAAACATGATTCTTCGACGGCTCATTTCACCAGTCTATAAGCATCCAACAACTACCATTTCGTTTGTCTTCGAATTGGGCGCCCAACTACGTCAGTACGGTGGAGCGCAGAATGCACAATCAAAACAATTTGCGATAAATGCACTGAGGTTAAACAAACTGGAGATTTTGCAAAGCTCTGATTCCGGCCTGATTCAAACAGTGATGAGCAGCAAAACTCTGTTCATGGAAGCAAATTGGTGGAAAGGAAACAATTGTGAACTCTCGCTTCTTCTATAGAACATAGAGATCTCTGTCATTCCCTGCTCAAATATGGGAAGTCGGTACTCACTCCTGGAATAGGACTGTTCCATGATCGATGCAGGAAATTATGGCCAGGAATAGGAAATGAGCACGAGACTAGTACCAATCATATAGACACCCTCATAGCAGATTAACTACAAACTTTGTCTGACAATAAGCTTAATCATTACTTTCACAAGGTCTTTGTCTACATCTAAAAGTCGGCGCCAGCTTGATTTGTACTTAGGCTCTATTTGTATTTTCAGCTACTTTTTCGATTGAATTGTGTAGAAAATTACGCTAAATTTTAAAATTTAAAATTTATGTGGCTTACAAGCTCGTATTTTTTTTAAATTTCTTTTTTGATGTCGCAGGCTATGGTAGAATGTCTAGATGGATTTAGAATGCATCAGCATCATGATCTTTCGGATCATCGTAGTCAACTGAGCCATGTTTCCTCAGAGACCAAATAGTAATAGTTGAGATTGGGGGAGGAAAAGACCGGTCAGTCCTCGAATCCATGGAGCAGTATGCTTCTAAAATCAACTTTCTTGAACTGTGAGGCAGATGCTCGGATTTTCCAATGCGTACAAATTAAAAAGGAGTTAATGGCTAACAATCTTTCACGTTTGGAAATGCCTAAAGTGCCCAGAAGTGCCCAGAGTGCTGGCACCTTTTGCCAGGTCATCATATGGATTGACATTTGGACTTTGATACATTCTAAGGTAATTTGCAAGCTGAAATGGTCCATCGAAAGTCACCTGAACATCAAACTTAGGGGTTCCGCAGACCCGGCGCTCACTTAGTAAGCATATCGTTGAGCACTTTATAGCTCATGTGTCTGCTCTAAATTGCGATAGCCTATTCTGTCCCTTTCCTAATGCTGGCGGTTCAGTCAATGCATGTGATATATAGTCTTTGAAGTGATGGTGGTGCAAGCCCATTATGAGGAATCCTGCCACCTGTGCTCCTACCAAACTTGAACGGTCTAGTTGCGCAGGAACAGTAGTTATGAATTTTTGCTTAAACCCCACCCATTTTAGGTGGAGCGAAAGTTATGATTTTCCGCCCGAACACTCATTTCGCACAAACTCCCTGGGCGTAGTCCGGTGTTGCCACCCACCATAAGTGTTCCCATCTTGCCGACTGTAGTCCTACCAAAATCGACCGCTCGAACGAAAGACTCTTATTAGTGAATTTTTACATTTGAAAAAAAGACGTCGGTAGAATTGAAACTCGCTTCAATCTTGAAGCCTTTCATCCTTCGATTTTGTCGGTCAACTGATCAGTACTCGTTAACTAGTTGAATTTCTGGTTTGGAACGGCTTTCAATGCACTTTGCCAAATAATTCGAAAATTTAAATCTGTATAGAACTATGCATTGGAACTAGAAACTATACATTAGATAACAGGCCCAAAAATAACTTTCATACTATGTATCTCACAATCAGTAAGGATCGTTTTGAATAATCAAATTGTATTCTTGAATCCTTACTGTTCATTCGACGTTTTTACCCTTTATCACAATAGCATCGAAATGAGGTAGAAGCGGAGGGTGGTGTACTGGCAAGCAGCGTACTACTACAGGTGGCACGGTCACGGGTTCGAATCCCACTCCGTTCAGGCCAACCAAGCCTCCTATCTCTTTGGGGTGGATGAATTGGTTCCAGACTCATCTGCGTGGATGAAAACACCTACTTGTACATATATCGACCGGCCACCGCAAGTCATTTTTAGGTCACATACGCATTCATCACGCTGCCACGATTTTGAATGGAAGTCGAATGCGGGGGCACATCCCTAAGACAGGATTGAATGACGCCAAAAAAATTTTAACCTTCACCGTCATCCTCTGCAATAAGNCCGTACGTGGGATTCTGATTGTTTTTCATCTACCAGTAATAGCAATATGAATGCCTACTAATTTATGACAAAGTTTTTTCCTTTGCCATTCCAGTTAACGCTCTCACAATCACTGTTACCGACTGCACTGCCGCTATGAATGTCTTGTTTCCTCTCACTCTGTTATTATTTGCCTCGCCTTACAATTGATGATATACAAACTTCCGCTCTCATCTTCGGGCTCATTTCCGTTCCCATCTATATGAACTGAAAAATGACTCATTTGAGAAAAGTATTGGACCACCGTCCCTTGGACCGATACCTGCTCGTGGCATCCAGGCCAAGGCATAGCGCAGTCTCTCGCCCCTGCAGATTGTAATTTTTCGAGATTCTGAATTAATCGTAAATCTGCAGGGTCCCTCGCGGTTCTTATCTGGATTCATATAGCATCTACCCCTACCGGTGGGCCCACCACTTACACTGTAGTTACGCTACGATAGAGCGAAGAAGAAGAGATGTTTGCTTTGAAGGGACTCGACTTGACCTTCACAGTAGTTTTGGTAACAGATAGTGAAGTCTCACGAGGTTGAAAAATTACGAACAAAAGTTCGGCTTCGAACGGGACTTGAACCGGTACTTGTGCTCTCCGGGCACCGTGCCTTTGTCCTCGTACTACCAAGGTTCCGCTTTTTCTCGCCTTTTAAATGCTTTTAATGCCATAGCTGAATCATGTACAGAGTGTTGATATAGGCAGTGAAGTCTCTATCTTCCTTACTCACTTCTCCCCACAGTTCATTTTCGAGATTTGGGTCACCTAAAGGCAGTTGCCGTGTTTCTGTAGACATGAGCTCGTCGTGAATTTCACGTCGCGTAATCATTATTGAGAATCAGGCAGTAATAATATGTGAACTATTCGTGGCCTGTCATCAACGTGATTGCTGAGGAGGAGGACAACAGTGATGACAACAGCACGTAATGCCGAGAATAGAAGCAACCCCNATCACCCTCATACACCACATTATTTCATGCCGCTTGACCGCATCCAGAGTATTTCTCTAGCCAATCCATTAAAAGGTCGATTGCCTGGGTCATCACTTTTCATATTCACTCTCAGGATTTCCCACAAACACTTCCAGACCATCATATATATGTGCTTTCCTCTCCACCTTATGAGTCTCTATTCTTTTATCGAAGCCTCCTTCTGTTCCTCTTTCCAATTCCGACCTTCAAGCCTACCCTGCACCAGAACCTCTGGATGTAGCGCTACCATTTCCCAATCGAGTGCACTGCATTACCGTCTTTGAAGTATTCAAGGGTAACGGCACGGTAGCATTCTGAGCCATTGGCACCACCACTCAACCCTTTGTGCTTCACCCAGGGTACCTCTTTGTTGCGTTTTATATGTGACAGGTATTTGTAGGCGCTTCAGGCTACTGTGTAACACATTCACGGGACTATGGAATTCGTCCTGTTCCTGAGCCAACCGTGGTTGACGATGGAGAAGGACAGAAACGAATGGTTTATGTCTGGGGCTCGCTAAGTATAAACAAGTAAAGCATTCTGCGGCACTGCGACATTTTGAGTAACAAATCAAGGAGAGGAGAAGAGGAATGTATCGAGTTTCTGCTGTTTTTTCTTTTGATGATGTTTTGTAAACTCATTATTTCAAATGTATGTGCTTCTCTGAAATTTTCTGATCTGCTAATTACATGAGACATACATTTACTGTTTTCAGCGTGTTCAATTCAACCACCGCATCGATAATGACGGCATTTGCTATGAATATGTATTTGTATTTAGCTGAAGGTTTGTTGTATACAATTGTTGCAATTTCTTCGAAAAACTCGCAGAATCGTATTGTTTATCAAATAAAGAAAACTAATCGCATCAAGTAATCATTCCAAAGGTGCTGAGTTATGGACAACTCGTTCAGTGGGTAAGGGTCTGGGACCGGAGACGAACCTGGACTTGTGCGGTTCCGGAATCCTGCTTTTATCGCTTGCTTATGAGATAAATGAGATAAATAAGTAGCGTTCAGGAGCTGTAATGCAAGGATAAATGACAGGCTCATGATGCTGATAAAATCCCATTCCCGGAATGCACTCCATTGTTGACTTTCATTCAGACTCATGTGAAGATTGAATGCGTATGTGGGCCAATATAATCACTATCGATGGCCAGTTTATGTTAGATTTAGCGCTTTTATCCTCCTAGACAAGTCCGATTCAAAACAACTACCATGGGGAGAAAGCGCCTTATGTGCCACTACACTGTCTCCGTACAGGCTGCTAGCAGAACGGTGTGGGTTGCAAGGTGAGGATTTAGGCCCGTAACTGAACGTTTTGCCCATAACTCAGCGCCACTGTAACACCATTTTTGACTGGACAATTAGACTGCGGCGTTAATGAGCGGTCACTAAAACAAATCAAAGGGCAAGGAACTTTTGGAGTCTACCTTGATTGAGGTTTAACCGAGTCCCAAGTCACCCGGAAGTTTCATTTTCACCTGTTCTTCGACCCTTCGCCGATGCTTGTAATGAGATTTCTGAAGATTAGATAGTTTTTCAGGAGTAATCGTTTGCACATCTAATGGATTACTCACGTTATGCATTATTGGTTCACGGTCTAATCGAAAACGCAGGGAATTTCTGCTCATAGTCTCTCAAGGTGTAGCAGACACCATGTATGCCATAGCTTTCATGCTTATTGCTGTTCATCGTCTACATCTCGAGGCTACAGCAATGCGTAAGTACAAAGAGATCACGCGGATTTTTTGAGCTTCAATGAGGATTGAACTGAACGAATTCATGAATTTCAAATTCTATTTCTATAGATTAGAAAATATTCGCTGTCTTGAATTATGAATGCATGTAATTAAGCTTAAACGAAGCTCAGTCGTTTAGTACATGAATCAATCAGTTGACGGGCACCTATATATGGAAAAAAAAGAAAAAAAACTAAATTCCCTGCTAATCTTATGATTGACTCAACCGTACTACCAGAAAATTCAACGTCATTCTCATTTTAACAGCTCGTTTTTGTGTTCTAGAGTAGGAGGAGGACTTAGTGTGAACCAGGTAGCCAGCTGACGATAAAGCTCACTCACCACAACATTGAGTAGTACAGGATGATATTGATCGTCGCTTTCATTACCTATTATAAAGTCTTCCGACAGGTTGAGAAAATGAGCGTCTGCATGCTCCAAAAACCCGTAGGTGGGAAATAAAAGTGCAAATTCATGAGACCATGTCCTGACTATATCTTGAAAAATCTTCGTTGAGAAATTTAGATTCTTTCATCTGAGCAAATCAGTGATAACTATTTTTATAGTCAAAACTGTGAAATCTACTAATCTTGACCTTCTCCGGTTGTTTTTGCCCTATTTACTTCAATTGACACAACAGAGAAAAAAAATGAGCAACTCAAATCTGTTTTTTGTTTTCAGTAAATGGCACTTTTCCTAGATGGGAATGTGCATTGCATCCAGCACTTTTTCTACACGACATTGCGACACCACTTCTTGGCTTGCTGCCAATGGCGATGTCAATTAATTTTCTTATCTCTTCGGTGATCCCGTTATGGTACATGACAGCAAGACACAACTACACTGCTTCACTCATAGCCGGTACGATGAGTCGCGTGATGTTGGCAGGCAAACTTAACTCGATTTTATTGTAAACCCAAATAAGCAGGGGTAGTGTCAAAAGGCTCTCTACCACGACTAGTGCCAGATGGTCAAATCCCGAACCGATACCCACAGTAAGCCACCATGTCCCCACCTTCTTGATTGGTCATCTAGTACCGACCGTATCTGACCGGATAAAACAATGATTCATTTACCAGATGATTTGACAAATCGTTGTCATAATCAGGCGTACAGTCGTAGCCGTAATAAATAAGTGCAAGTCGAATACATAGATGCACTCGAAAAAAAAANAAAAAAAAACTCGCTGCAGAACCGCCCACATTTTAGTCAGCTGGAATTTTTCATTCACTCGATGGAAGAATTTTCATTCACTCGATTTTCATTCACTCGATTTTCATTCACTCGATCTAGGTGCATATAAGTAGTGCTGGACAAATGGACAACTAGAAAGTGAGTAAATGAGAAAAATCGCATGTGACCGCTAAGTATTAGCCGGGAGACTTGTACTGAGAACCGTTAGGTAATTTATGCGTTTTTTGAGTAGAACGACGCTTCAAAGGTTCATGAATCAGTGATCATTTCAGCAAAAGCACATTAGATCAGAGGTTTGGGTTGAATTAGCTACATTCGTAGGGGCAATGGTATGGGCAACCCCAGCGTAGTTAAGTCCTTACCAACTCTGCCCCAATGCCCGTGGACGGACGTTGAGCGTTCGCTTCTTTGGTTAACACCCATGGTATAACAGTAGCATTACGTTAGAATATAGAAAGACAGCGGTTTTATTAAATGATGATAAAGTCTGCGGAATAGGAGTATAGCCTAAGACAGCCCTGGACCGAGTGAGAAGTTTCAGTGCTTCACGCCTACTTGATAAAAATTTCCAATGGTGACGGGATTGGTGTGGCGATAATTGCCAAAGTTGCGCACATACGCTCACCCTCGATGATTGTCTTGCGGGGCTTCAAACTGCAAAGACCGTAATCTCCCACTGAAACCATACCACGTCATCTAAATTTGATTCAAACAACATGCTTCCAATTGCCTTCCTACGGCACGCCGATCGGGCACAGATTCGCACAGCCGATTTTTAGCATCGCCAAAGTATTTTTGTGCAGTGCGAGTGGAAGGACATGGGTGTATAGAAAAAGGGGTTCTATCCCTGGGAAGTTCACTTAACAGAGGAATTTCTTCCACTCTAAACTTTCCTGCAAATGAAAAAAAATCCTGATTTTTGATGTTATTCAGTGCCCTATCTTGTGACGGCCCTACTGTTGCTGATTAACTACGCACTAATTTGGGGTGATCAATCACCGACATCTTCGCTTTGTATAGCGTCTAATGGAGCTGCTCATCCGGCCACATATGGAGTTATGCTTGGAATACGGCTTGTCGCGAATATTGGCAGTGCCTGTGTGTACTTAGCCATAGTTATCTACCTTAGCAAGGTAAGATGACCCCATTAAACACTAAGGAAAACGGACGATATCGACAATCTTTTAGAGCCACGGTCGATCACTCCAAAGCCTTTCTGCGTATCAAAAGAAAAGTCATCGAAATGCAAAGATTACTCTCGGTGAGAATTGTGACTTATTGTATCGTAAGCAGACTACAATAGAGAATCGCTCACAAATAATTTAATCGTTCACAAATGATTTGAAGGGATGGTAACAACCAATTCGATTCTACTGCTTTTCGTCCCTGACATCCTCCTACTCGTCAATCCGTTCAACATCAATCAAAAGTATTCTACTATTCTTTATTCTATGACCCTCAGCAAGGTGAGAACAGTTCAATTAATTTTCCACTTTTTGTTTTTCTCTTCCTTGTCTTTGTTGTTTATCTAGTTCGCCAATGTACCATTTACGTCCTATTCCCTCACAATCCTCTGTTTGAAGTGAGAAGGAAAGTTTTGGGTGAAACCGATTCTCGAGGAGTTTAAGAAATCGTATTCCCATTTGTATACTCATAACAACGCCAATAAGAGATTTCTGAAACGGTTAGCCAAGTTTCTATTGACCATCAAACAGAGAGAAGGTTAGGCAGAGTTAGGTGCAGTGTTACTGAATCGACGATCATCTTTCAAGGCATTCTAGCCGATTATCCAACAGCACTGCACCTTTGATGAATGTTCATCATAGATTGCTGTAGTAGAGATTATTGAGATCCTGATTCCTTACATCTAACGGACTCGTTGTTGCAGTAGACTCTTCAAGAAGAGTTTGTCCAAGCATCAAAAAAAAATCCTGAAAGCTTGAACTGGAGTTCCAAGCATTACTCATTTAGTGACACAACGGTCGGAACGAAGTAGTTCAGACATTCAAAAATTATAGGACTCTGTTAATCAATTGATTGCGAAGGAAGCGGCTCTCATTATGTCCTAATATTGTCCATTTCAGACAACTATTAATTTCCTGATCTACGTCCTCCGCTACCGAGAAATTCGAGGGATTCTGTTAAAAAGTGTATTCGGAAGAATTCCATTCCTGAAGTATCGAGTCAGTGAAATGAGTATTGGCAAACATCCAACTCGAGCAGGGCAGTCTCAGTTCGGAGCCGATACTATTAATCCAAGAACGGGACCACAGTCGTCAATCAACAGATCGGTAACTATCTGATTTCGCTTTCTTATTGATCAAAATAACTTCCTATGAGTTTTACTCTTGCTATGGCATTCTTACGGCATTTTTAAAGCACAGTTCGCGGTAGAATTGAAAGCAATCAGGGCACTGAACCGATACTCCTTTCCGGGCAATACCTTCAAGAGAGGAATTGCGTGATTGCTCAGATGAGCTGACCTCATTTTGTTGTTAATAGAATCAGCCGCCACCCGTTAATACCTAACACAATTTGTTCTGCAGCCACTGAAATTCCGTTCGTGGATAACCATGGGGCCCTTTTTACTGGCTTACTTCCTATGACTTTTCTCTTCGATAGCACCAGCAATGAAGCTTTTGATGTGAATTTGTCAATTTTTGTCTACAGAATAGGAACTGCTTTCTTGAAAGATTACCCAAGACAAGGAATTGCTACTATAGATTTTCTTGCAGAACCCAGACTCAACTCGAGCAGAGCTGAGCAAAAGCAACAACCAACTGCCTCCGCTCCGCAATATTCCAAGAAATCAAGTCGCTTGCCAGAACAACTTTTGAGGCTGTGACCTCTCCTCCAAAGAAAAATGATTGGCCTTGTCATTTGTAATTACATGTGGACTGGTTTTCGAATAATAAACAATAAACACCATTTTTTTAATTTGACTATTTGCATTTCATTAATGTAGTAGGAGAGAAATCCAAAATGTAAAGCAGTGTCACAATATTGCAAGATGTACTTGTTTTCGTATAGCCTTCTCAGGAAGACTTTCATTGTTCCACTGAGTTAGAGAATTTATGATTGCACTGTTTAAAGTAGAGAGTTAAGATGCAATAATCAAAACCAAGCCAGGGTTTCCATTTGGTGCATTAATCTAGCTCAAGACACGAGGTATATCACTTTCTTCGCCCAGCGCTTTCGTGACTAAGTCTGACAGCCTCGCTTCGTCAATACCCTAATGGGCGCAACCTCTGAACAAGCATGGTATGTGCCCTGTTGCTAATAGTTATTCGAGAATAAGGAGGTTAATTTCCAATTGTAACCACAAACCAAGTCGTTACAGCGATTTGAAGGTTGCACCTACGATAGGAGTTGCAAGAGGAATGGATTGTGTTCAGCGTTTTTGTGCTTAGTTGAGAGTAATATAATCTATAATGGTCAGAGTAATATTTTTTAAATCTCCTATTTTTTTGTAAATGCATGGTCTCCGTTCCTTGTTGGTACGATAGAAATTGCTTTTCCACAACTGGAGAATAGCATTTCTGTGAATATCTTGACTATTGAAATGTCTGCTAGATTTCAGAGCTCAAAGCAGCACCAAGAGCCTCAACTCGTGAATAGGACAAAATCTGAACCGAGACCCTCTCGCAAAGGCATCTTTCCCACTGATATTTTTCTGTCCCTGCAATTATCGGTGGCACCTAAGGACATGACGGAACACCGTCGTTCTTTGGAGATATTATACCGTAACAATATCTGCGATCATGATATCTAATCCTTTGATCCTGAGAAGAACCACTTCTGCCCAGGTATTTACCTATAGGATTTCGAAAGTCAACTGGGAAGCTTAATAAACAGTTGAACTGAAGGCATTGTCTCCTTATGACTCAATCTAATTCTAAGACTTTGTTCGACGTTCAGGCTACGCCTCCGTTACACCATATTATACAGACAGAGAAACTGAATACTATTGGCTCAGTATGTACAATATTAACGCTGAGATAAGAAGGTTTTCACAATGAATATGGCTAAATAATGACATGTACATGCCTTTTGGTTTGAAAATTGGCAGACGGGGGCTTGTTTTCAGAGCTCGTCTCACGTAAAACTCGGCCACATCAAGACTTGGCATTATTCTATCGCGGTAGAATGTGTTAATCCGAATGACGGATTCTTTGTATCGAGGCGTCTCTGAAAATATATTTATGGAAGGCAGATCACAGGTATTCACACACTGACGCTTGGACCAACTCTTTGCGAAATTCGAGTTTTCCCATGAGCTGATTCTAGTTCTACCAATTAGCTACGTAATGTGGCACTGTAGCTATCTATTATTGGAACTCCTTTCCGTGCAAATCAAAAGAAGCGGGACCAGACTTCATAACTAACAACAGTTTCCTAGGTTGGAGGTTGAGCCCCCTGGTACCAGCTAAAAGGTGATAGAAGAGCCCTCTCACCGCCATCCCCCTCCCCCCTTAGGTAGTCTGCTCTACTGAAAAGGTTTATCATTAAGCACTTTCAAAAAAAAAATGCAGAGCCGCTGTAACGCTGAAGAACTGAAATCGAACCATCTGAAATAACTATTCTACTGTAACAACATGCCGTAATTCAGCAAGCCTGACGTTTCAATGTCTTGTCCTCCTCAGGGACCTAGATACAATTGGTGATGATATGCACGTCATCTAACAAGCGTTCAGTCCCCTCCAGGAAACCGACGTCGTGCCCGAAGCTCGTTTGAAGGCTACCCTTTTGGTGGAGGACGCAGCAGGGTTCCATCATTGAAATGACAAAATTCTTTTACGTAACAGATGGTTATCAGATAAAGAGAAAGAGTTTCCGTGAGATACGTACAAGGAGGACACATCTAGAAGATGTGTCCTCCTTGTACGTATCTCATGGAAACTCTTCGACGATCAGTAGCAGAGGAGGACACATCTAGAAGATGTGTCCTCCTCTGCTACTGATCGTCGCCTATAGGTAGCTCTCGAATGAGTTCCGGACAAGTGATCGGTTTGCTAGAAAAGGTTAAGCACTTCCTCAGTTAAACTCAGATCATCTCGAGTGGAATTCGGACCTATGAAGAAATGATCGCGGCAAAATGTTACGCTGCTGAAATAATACATAGTCCCATTCAAAAACTTTGCACCTTTAGAGGCTACCTTCGATTTTTTCAAACGAAGTTTTAGACAACAGGGGTTTTGATGACGTATCAATGTGTGAAAGCATGTGGTGAAAGATCTTTACGCAGAATGCCTCAGGCAAGAAGGTATTAGAGAACTCACCAGCAACTTTTCTTACCGCCCTTTCGATAACATCTGCTGTGAGGCGGCTTTTATGGAGAACTTCAGCAAAACCAGCTGCTCGGGCCATCTCACAATTATGGGACTGCTCGGCAAAAAGAGGTATGTAAACAACTGGTACAGCTCCGCATATAGTGTCTTTTACGCTGAAATTCCTATATGTGCTTGTAGTCGTGTTGAATAACGAATTCAACGCATGCAGGTAGTTAGCGATAATAGAAATCGGGCAAGCGCAAAAGGGGAAACAGGCTTCTTGTCAATTAAAACTGAAGTGAATCAAAAAGAGAGGCCATTTGCAGGGTTATTCTGATTAGAGATCTTCTTCAGAAGAGTCCGGAGCGAAACTCACGCCCCCAATACTGAACGTGATTATTGCAAGGATATCTCATAGAGGCACTACTGCATAGACACCTTTGGATCGACCCACATCTTGTTAGCGCTCTTTAACTTCTCTTTTCCTTCTCCTTTTTCTACTTTCCGGGTTGATAAATGAATTGTGGGTCTCCAAAATGCTTTCGCATCTTCCATGTCTCCTTGGTGTTAATTAATACAAAATGTCCATCCCTGACAATGGGGCGTTTATGAGGAAACTGCCAGGCACAGAGCGGACTTGCCCCCTTTCTCTAAGGTATTTCGAGACCGTTTGATGCAGAGAAGCTACTTCATCTAATGCCTTTCAACAGGAAAAAATTAGCTCGGCAATAGCTCCGCAGCTTGTGGTTCTAACCAACCTCTTCAATCCTCCATGGCTAACGAAGACGACAGTCTTCTTGTGTGAAAGGACATCTTTTTGTGGAGCCCAACGAATGACTTTAACATGGCTGCCAAGAAATCGCACGCGTTCCATGTTGCCATTGTAGGAGAACACAACCCTATAAATAACTGAAGTTCAGAGTCACATATGACACTTTCAACTTACATACTACAACCGCTCGTAAACGTGTAAGTAGGTGAGTACTGCACTTGCAATCTTGTAGACATCGTTCGTATGCCCAAATTCAGTTTCTACATTAAGGGTGTAGCACTTAAGCTGCGGAGAAGCTTACTCTGAAGTAAAGGATGAGATTTCAGGATGGGCTCGAAACAGCGCTCGAAAAGTCATTTGGCTTCACGATGGGCATAGAATGTGAAGGTCTATTGCGTTCTAAGCGAATTTCTTTACTATGTACAGGAGAAGGTTCGTTATACCTCGATTCTCTTCTTCAGCCCGTAGAAGGCCTGTGATCAACCTGTGTTAAGGTCCATAACGAGTACGACAACTGTGATGGCACTTTCCGAATTCCAAAGTTCTCCAAGATCTCAGTTCATTTTCAGATCTCAGAATTACAGCAGCTCCATGTAAACGCCCCCAACATGGCCTAAGCAAAACGAACTAGCAGAACATGGAGTTAAATTCATCTGCTAGGAAGTTGAAAGGATGTTAGGGCACCGATATTACCATTCATGATAATATCGGTGCCCTAACATCCTTCCAAATGGCTGTTTTTTTTATAAGGTAACCAGTCGAGTCGCTCGCTTTGTCGGTCTGTTCGTCCGCAAAACTTATGATCACGATGAAGGTAGTGATATGGAAAAACTTGCTCTACCCTACACTTCCTCCTTATATATGACAGTGATCTGGTGGGTAGGTTGATGGAGTAGAGTGAGTACTGCGGAGTGAAGTTAGTGGTGTGTAGTGAAGTGGGTGATTCAAAACTATGATTTCGATCTGTAACGGATTGGATTGTGCTATGTACAGTAGCGCTCAAAAGTCTTCGGTGAAATGCTTTGACGCTTTTCCGTTCATAACGTTTTTCTTAGTAGACCGAATGACACGAAATTTGGATATGTCTAACTAGAGCATATTTCATCCTACCCAACCCTATTTCACTGCAAAGCTGTAATACCCACAGGTAGAGTAAGGTGTTTGTTGCGGTAGCAGATTTTGCTAAAAGTAAAGTTGTTGACGTCTGCACTTATTCGCACCTTATGTGCGTTTTTCTCATCTATTGTGTTCGGCATCACCGCTCTTACACTTTTGACATGATAAAAAGGAAAGAGATTCTAAAAGGACCATCATCTGTATTTTCAGTCGATTTTGATTTCAGGCTTTTTGGAATAACTGGAACATGATCAGACTGCAGGTTAATAGTGGTAAATATTCACAATACATCCACGCTCCGAACATAGAAATTTTGCTTGATTATATCCAGTAGGAAAGAAGTTACGACTGAAAAGTACGGCTGAAGAACCATTTCACCGAAGACTTTTGAGCGCTACTGTATGTCTTTGCAAAAATCGGTGGTGATAATGTAATAGTTGGGGAAGCTCCTTTTTTTCCAACACAACTTCAACATGAGAAGTTAGCCCATAATTATGCTTAGTTACGTTTCTTGGCCGAGAACATACAGTTTCTTGATCAGAGCTTTAGGATGGAAGTGGTATCGAGGTGGGTGAGTCAACTGAATATTCAACTCGTACCCCATCCTGGCTTTTCGCACTAGGTCATCATCCCACCCCCACCCCTCCTCCCCTACTGAGGCTTAGCTGAAGCCATATTCTTTCGCCTAGAACCGTTTTCAAGTACAGGTCAAGTCGGCTACCCCTTCTCTGCACTCTAGCCCTCAGTGTTGGATAAAATCAATGCCCCTCCCCCCTAACTATAATACAAGCTCTAACTGCTTGGTAAAAGTAAGGAATAAGGCCCGACACACCGAAACACGGACAGGCCGACAAACTTACAAGCCGACACACCAAGTCTCTGAATCACGTGTGAGAGAGATCACTCCAAATCTTTATGAGGCAATCAATTTCGAATTGCCTTTTTCACTAATCTCTACCTCAGTGAATGCGGTATCTTCCCACTGATTCCGTATATTTTCTTCCTGTTGTTCATTTCACATTCTGCTCACTGAATCAAATACGGCGAGATTGCAATTTGTAAGCAGCTGCAGCTATCTTCGTCCACCGGTGTGAGAGACCCAGATTTTCATGGTGATCTCTTCAAACTTCCCCTCACAGCTCAGAACATTACGCACGCACGGCATTTACTCCCGTATAATTTGGATAAGGCTCGTAGAGTACAAACGCTGTCCGTCAGCAGCACAGGCCATCACCGATCCTTGTTTTGTTAGGAAGAACGGCAGGAAGCCATTCGTCACGAAAAAAAGTGAGTGAGGGTTGGATGAGTCATGATCTGGCTCATACACCCTATCGTTGCTACTACACAGTCGTTAGCCTCATGAGCCTCTATCACGTCCTTACTGCAGTTGCAATCACTCATCCAAAGCAGTAATGTAAGCGAGAAAAACCCCGTTGCTCTTGAATCACACGAGTATTTTTTAGCATTTTTTCCAAATGTCACTTCTCAAGACCGTCTCTTGCAAAATGTACGAAAGAATGAATTAGACTGGCAAACCTGTAATCACTCAAGCGGTTGATAGCTCCCAACATTGCTGCCATAATATCCGGCGGTGCATAGTCCCAAATGATATTTGATCCAAAAGCCACGAGAATTGTTCCCTTCGATGTTGGATCATTGACGAATTTTTCATAATCGTTCGGGAGCTCCTTTGCTTTCCGACAGTAGAAACCTACCTCCACTATCGCCGAACTCACTGTAATGATCATTACAGCAAATCAGGATAAATACACGCCGAATAGAAACAGTCCGAACCAGGTGCAGGGTACACCAGTGAGTCAATGTCTTCCAAGAAGTGATATGCTGAGTGTGTGGCTAATTTTGAAAAATCGAAGTTGTAGATGCCCACTTTGTGTAGACCCTGAATCAGAAATAGATATAAGGATAAAAGGATAAAGTTTTTGGCGTTAATCAATCCCGTCTGAGGGATGCCCCCGCACCATTCAGAATCGTAGTGGCGTAATGAGTGCGTATGTGGCCCTATACAATGACTTGTGGTGGCCAGCCGATGTACAAGTCAGTGCTTTTATCCTCCCAAAGGTACCAATTCACCGACCCCGGAGGGATGAAAGGCTTAGTTGGCCTAGGCGGGCATCGATCCGGGATTCCAACCCCTGACCATGCGTGTGACGTAGTGCGCCACTTGCCACTACACCACCTCCGCCGGAAGTATCCTTTAGAAGTAGATATATTTTTTGAAATTCTAGCTTGACAGGATTTTGCTTAGTCGGCCCGCTGAGAAGCCACAGCATGATTTTCCTTCTTTATAGCCCACATTTATATTTTCTTGAAGTTTTAATTTTCGACTGGTTTACTACTTTCAGAGGAGTCTTTTCAAGTACTAGTCTGGCAATGGTTACTTTTGAATCGAAAGTGAAAAAAACGATACTCCTGAAAGGATAAAGGTAAGCAGCTTGCTGAATTAAGGCAGTTCGAGGCATTCGGTTATGGCGACTCATCCCCGAAAACCGCATCGCTTCACGTCTGTCGCGCTCTGTGAAGGACAATGCATAATACAAACTCCCAGTGGAAGAATCAGTAGCCGCCGAAGAACCACCGCGGCTTGCAGCGGGGATTCGGGGAGAATACCGCCACCCGAAGCATCTGACAATTCATACATACCATCCACAGCTTTGGGACTCTAAGTTCTTTATGACTTATCTCTTTGTTCAAGACAATTTTTTATGGAAGAACACACTGGAAAGTAGTGGTTATGTAAAGCAATGTGGGCCTTTCTCGAACCTCGCCCCTGGGAAATATTAAAATTCAGTGATTAGACCGCAAACAAACCTTCACAGCCACATTCCTAGTGACATGCTGTGTTCGAATCGCCTGATACGTTTCATGAAGGAAAGAGTGCAAGCGACTGGCAAATTGTTCAATGCGATAGGGAATAGCTAGACGATGGTACATTGACGGACGATGTGAGAATGGAGTTCCTAAATCAGGGATCGGTTGGTTCGATGTGCCATAACTAACCATCTATTTAATGTGTCATGAACAGGGGATTTTTCACCTAGAACGGTGAACAAACCAGTTATAAGCTACGTATGTTGGTTACCATACTTTTTTACCACTCAACGCTGATTATCGAGCAAATGGCTCTGAGTCCTAGGGAGCCAGGCAGCATCAAGTAGGCAGAGCTGATTCTTACCATTAGAAGTGAAAATGCTCGGCCCCTCGAATTTTGAATCCTGCTTTCCTCTCGATTTTTTTCCTGGCTGATGGAGCAAGGCCTAATATTACTAAAGTGTTCCACGTGGAAACCTCGATTAGCAGAAGAATTTCTATCAGTGTAAACAACTATGCCGAGTTTAAAGGCATAGTTCACGGTGATTTCGAGGTACCCCTTTTTAGTCGAAGAGCGGAAGAATAGTTGGGAATAGTTCATTGGTAGTGAAGAAAGCGAGCAAATTCGCCCATTTTTAGAAAAATAAGGCTCCAAAAAAGTAGGGAAAATAGAGGTTGGACGAGATTGCCATGACGGAAATAACATGGAAGGGGTACTCGGACGATATTTCAGTTATTGCAATTGCACAAAGAGCGGACTACATCAAGCCAGAATTGTAAAGAACTGTCTTTCACTGTCACTATAGGTCATGACGAGTTGTTTGAACTTCTCACATAGTTCCCTTGTGATCGGTGCGGCCTCTACAGTGCCGATGAAACTCGTCCGAGGAAACACACGAGCTAATCTTTGAGCCTTCATACCTCCCTAACTACGCTGTTTTCCGACATGGTAGCGCCAGTTAAGATATACGCGGAGACCTCAAATTCATCCTATGGAAAAATCCCAGAAACCATTTCTATCGTGAACTGTGCCTTTAAAACAAGAGAGAAGATGGAGGCAAGGCTTAATATTACTTTGTGAAATTTTGATAAGCACTCACCAAGTGCAAAATGATACTTGATGAGATTTGTAGGGATACATGTACTGAGTGTCACGAATGGCTTACTGCTGTTGTATGCCTTCATGGCGAGAGCATAAGAAGTGACAGCAAATAATTCATCGGCAACTACAAGATCCCACGACTCATTCATAACTTTGTTTATCTGAATCATGGACGTTAATGTCAATTGAAACTTCTTATACAGTGCGTTTCAGTAGTATACGTCCACCCCTCATCTCAACAAAAATTTTTCTTGAAGGGGTGATCCAAATTAGTAGCATGCATTAAGGAATTGCTGCATTAGAATAAAATGGAAAATAGGTTTTCAGATCTTCAAGTTTACAAAGGAATATTTTATAAGTATTTTTTCGAATTTCGACCGTTTCATAGTATACGTCCACTTTAAATAACAGTTTATTTATACAAACACAACCGTGTTCTTCATGAATATCAGTAATCAATTGGTGCACCCTGTTTGAGTGAGAGCTCTATGAGTCGATGCGGCATGCTCATTGTTAAGTTCCTGAGGACT
>UZAF01018004.1:0-11600 GCA_900617895.1 Haemonchus placei | reverse complement strand
GAGATAGGAGCAGACCACGCAATGAGTCCTGCCGATTTGATTGGCAATGCGCCGATTGCTGAATCCGGCTTCGTGGAGAGCTCGAATCTGAGCCTTTTCTTCTGCAGAGAGACGGGGACCACGTGGCATAGCAAGAAGACATGTCGCCCTTGATTTTGGTACGGAGATGTACCCCGGTTGAAACAGGAAATTTTTTCTCGATTTGTATAACAGGGGTGGACGTATATTATGAAACGGTCGAAATTCAGAAAAAATGATTCTAAAGAATTTTCTTGTTGACTTGCCTGCCTGAAAAGATGTTGTTTACAGTTTTCTTGAGTCACGAATATGATAATGTGTGCTGCTTAATTGGGCCAGTTCTTTTAGAAAAGTTTTTGTCAAAATGATGGGTGGACGTATACCACTGAAACGCACTGTATTATACTATTCAATCCAAGGACCGTACCACTTAAAAATAATAACAATGGTATTGAATAATGCTGTGCTGACCAGGTACTGACTAATTGGTAAGTCCAGATCTCTCACCATGCTTCAAGCATGAGAACTTTCCTCCCGTTAGAGAACCCAAGCATACTGTAGGCACATAAACACACTAAGGAACAAACGGATAAACTTGCCTTCTCAGGATGTTGATCTAACATTTCCACAAATGCCTTGTCTGCAGTTTCCCATATTCTAGGAAATTCGATTGAGCTGAATATCTTTATCCACATAACCTTGAGAAAACAGCTGACGAAGAATGGATCCTCTTAAGGAAACAACTTGACGTCACACGTAAAAAGGAGAAAACAAATAGTGGTGTGTGCTTATTTTTTGCAACAAACTCACTTTGAAGCTCAACATGGGTGAAAGTGATATTACTGGGATAGTTGAAATGTGAGGGCTTCGTATTCGTCTCCAAAAAGTGGACTACGTGTTGCTCTTTCACCAATCTAAACAGCTAAGTGTGTTCTGAGCAGAATAATAAAAAAAAGTATACAAATTGTTGAAGAATTTGTCAGGGTCGAAATTTCAGCTATAGTATTCAAACGAAAAATATTTGAGAATAACGCATGAATAATTTTGGGAAGAATTCATGCCAAACTACGGACCTTCGATAGGGGAGGAAAGCCGAGCAATCGCATAGAAATGAACTGGCGTTTTTGGGAAGCAGAACTCTGTCAGTGGAACAGGTAGAACAGTCTAGCACTACAATTTTAAATGTGTGGAGGTGGTGTAGTGGAAAGTGGCGCACTTCACACATGCATGGTCACGGGTTCGAATCCCGCAACGATATCTGGCTGAGCCAACAAGGCCTTCTATCCTTTCGGGGTCTGTGAGTTGATACCAGAGTTGTGCTAGGAGGATGAAAGCACTGGATTGTACATCGATTGGCCACCGCAAGACATTGTAAGCCACATACGCATTCAATACACCTCCACGATCCTGAGTGGAAGTCGGATGCGTGGGCGCATCGCTCTGACAAGATTGATTAACGCTCCATGACTTTATCCTTATCCCCTTACAATTTCAATTTGACGATTTCTTCATTTTTTACACTGCAGAGAGCACTGGAAGCGTTTACCCACGCGGATTAATATCAAAGCATGTTTTTCTCCCTAACTCTTGACTGTGAAAACGAGTGGGACAAGGAGCACTTCGAGATATTATACAACCTGATCGGTTCAATACAAGAGAGCTACGATAATTTTGTTCTCAGGCACTTCAATGTCTGTCATTTCAATAGAACAAGTGGAAGAATTACTACGGGTAACTTCCACTTTCCATCCTGCTACCTGTCCCTTTGATCATCCATTTGTTCGACAGCGCCATTCCAATCACCCGTTTTGCAAATTAGGGTGGTCCAAGACTCGCTCGAGAGACACAGGGCATATTATTCTTTCCGTCGACAGTTTCCGTCAAGAAGTTCTCAGACATTCCAGGAGACCCACTCAGTAGCCGTTCTGGTGCAACGGACAATACGAAATTTCATGATTTGCCCGGCCCATCATATGATCGAGTATCTGGCTTGTGCGGTTATGTTCCCGGTCTTCTTCATTGACTGATTTCGGAACTCCGGAATCCCGTCTCCATTATTCTGAAATTTCAAGTGTTGCACTCCCCATGTGTTGCATACTCCCTGTGTGTCTGCTTGTTTTCCCTGCGTGAAAGCTAGGTCTCTACTCCTATGGGAATAATTTATTTTTAACTTTTAGATGGTGTGTGGATAATTCTTGATGTCTTGGCGATGATGTCAATGTATTGAACAAACAGAGTCGTCAGAGCGTAAAAGGTGATAAAGGGAGACCAGGTGACCAAGGCTCCTTTGTGATACCAACGATCGGGAAGCTTGTTGAACGCATGCCACCAGAAGAGGACGGAATGACGGTGGGAAGTTAGGGTTGGAAATGCTAGACTAGCTGCGTAGACTTTCTTGTTTCGTTCAGGTAACGCTGGAGGTTACTCGTTACTCAGTGCTATTGAGAGAAAGAACAGTAGTAGAGCTGTCACGAGATTGGTAAACGACAAAGCCATCACAAGTCGCATTCCCTCAGTTGTCTGAAGAAGAAGAAGTTCGAGGACTAATGGACACTGACTGATGTCTATGACATCAGTTTGGTTCTTCTTGAAGGCATTTCTGAATATCTGGCTACAGACCCTTCCCGTTGAATAATAATACGGAAGGCTATATTGCTATGAAAACAACTAAGAATTCTCAACTGTAAACAGAAGGGTTCAGGTTGGAAGTTCTCTCACAACACTCTTCCATGCTGCGTTAATCGGGATATTGGAAAATAACTTCTGTCCTTCTTCTAATTAACGTTATGAGATGTGAAAACAAATACCACAAAGCACTACCCCCTACCATACGCCTTTGTAGGACTTTATATTGCTGTCAGATCTTGAAGAAGTAGGAGAACAGTGAAACAGTCCCCATAGTCAGTTGGTTGGACTCATGTTACTCTCCTGAATCGCTCCTAACATGGAGCCTGATAACGATTGACGCATGGTCATCTGACTAGTACTTGTTCTCTGACTTACTCATGGCCTCTCCATGTTCGACTGCTTGGAAAGGGTAAATTGAATCGTCAAAAGGTTCAAAGTAGCGGCTGGTCTAACGACGAGAGCGAACGAAATGAAGTTTTATGGATGTGAAGGACGTACCTCGTGGCCAAAGGTAGCATACTAGCAATGTGACTATCGGAGGAGTGCATACCATTGAAAATAACTTTAGCAGTATCCGATACCATGAAAAGGGTACACAACAGTATAATTAGCATCTTTTGACTTCGTGAAAGGTGGTGGCTAGTGTGCTGATGAAGAACGGTGTTGTATATACAAATTGGACCGAGATCGATTAGAAATAACAGTAGCGAATGAGTTGTGTACACACCACCACTTGGTGAGGTGAACCAGCAGAATACCATTAGATATCTTATCTGCTACCATGTTTTCGGACCAGAATTGTATGAACTTTTTCTCATCAACAATTCTGTGGCAAGCTAATTTCAAATGACTGAGGTTCCAGAGAGTCGGAGCCTAGTGTTGGTGGTAGTTACTGAACCTTAGATAAGTTTTGGTGATTCACTGTCGTCTCCTCCCTTTCCCTGTGGTACTACTCCGTTCTTTGAATGCCCCTTCAAAGTCAGTCTTCCGGGTGCCAGCATCTTTCTCGTGATTTTTTCTTCATTTACTCCCTCATCAGTTACTAGTCTCTACTCGCGCCATGACAAATTAGTAGTTTCTTATCAGCTATACTTGCATTTAGGACGACCTACTTGCTTGGGAAGGGCACCGTAGGAGCATTGATACTGTTGCCATAGGTCAAAACACAAATCGCCTTTTCTAGTAAACAACTCTTCTTCCTATAGCTTACACAGTCTCCCTACAAAACGCACCACAAGTTTCGCTTTCATGCTGAATTAAATGTACATTTGTTTAATCGAGTAATCCGATGGAAGCATTGCAAATTTACGACGTGCCAACATAAAAGTCAACAACTACATAATCCCAAAAAGATTTGTCTTTTACTTGATTCCCTCAATATGCCTGGTATCACGGCGCCGTTTGATGTCCTTCTTCGCTCCGCTGTACAGCTAAAAGGATCATGCCATGAACCCGCATGTCCCACACGACGGAGTTCATTGAGCCGGCGGACTATGAAAGCAGCCAGTCAACAACCGCCCTGATTCAACTGCCATCACAAAATCACATGACGTGTCCAGCCCACCTGAACTTTGATTCCTTGACCTGAGCACCCGAAAACCTCTATGCACTTGCACGTATCTTGAAATTCCGAGCGTCCCCCTTTTTTCAATCGGGCAAAGGTCAGAATTCCGGATTTGATTCACGACTTTATCAAGTCTCTGAGTCGTAAGATAAAAGAGAAAGAACCACAGGGTTGGAAAGACGGGCGCTGGAGATGCTTTTTTCTTTCACTACTTTTCTGATATTCTTAAATGCTGTCCACTCAGCGCATTTCCTACTGCCCAGCTCCGAAGCTAGGTCACTCATTATGTTGACTTCTCGATTCAAATACAGTAGCTAGGAGCTTTAAAATAGTATAAGACACCATTTCGGCCCTCATGATCATCGCTTTCATGAGATTCAGTTGCAAACAGTTCAGTGCAACCTTTCACAAACGTCGTCAAAATCAGACAACACTCCTTCGACCTTTTCGGAAAGCAAGCACGATGTTATAAGCACGATCGACTCGACGTTGTCTAAAAGAAGAAGTGATGTGAGTATCTTCGACCTTCACTCACGTTTTTCCCTTACCTAATAGCACTCGACTTTTTTCGAAAGGGGCAGTGAAGTGAGGGGATTACGGTATCTTCCTGCAATAGTGCTCTGCTCACGTTGACAATGATTCATTTGTGCAGTGATGAGGTCCTTTTCATCACTAAAGTGCGCCTGTAGGTCAAGTTGCTGCTAAGTGAACCCTAACCTCCGGCTCAATGTACTGGCGACCGAGACGGGGTCCTTGCTCTTCCAAGCCAAGCAAACCATCGTGTCTGTTGATTCATACCAATCAATGTTAAGAAGTTGTGTTGCGTGCGGGGTAGATAGGCTAGGTAATTACTCCTGTCCAGGTACAGGGAATGGAATCAAGGCTGTCTTGTCATGCTACTTCTGATGGTGCTAAAACTTACATTGTTTATCATGTTGCTACACACATACATACATGAAAGGGTTCATGTTGACCGCAAGCGATTCAATTGTAGCTCTCAGAAACCTGTCACTGCCTTTTAAATTACAAAGAACTTCACACTACCGGCTCAACACAAAACCGGCCTTACCGCCAAAGAAACACCTATGAGATGTGGGGGACATGGGCAATATAAAAGTTATGCCACATCCAAAAGACATCTGGAAAGCTTAAGAATTTCCATCATATGGTTACCTCCAAGTTTCTGCCATAAAATAATCAAATAAAATGGACTTTAGAGAGAAAGAGCCGTACACATAAGCTGCTTAGATGACTACATTGCATGCATTGGACGCTTGTAACAACCGAACCAATGATATTTAGCAGCTACGAGTAGCTTGAACCAAAATATGAATCCACAACAATGCTTAGCTGAGTTTAGATGTCTATTACTGGCTATTCCTTCCTTTGATAACTAATTTTCAAGGCATAGTTCACGATAACTTTGACTTTCGATTTTCGAATTAAAAGGGGACCTGAAATACCCCTTTTTACTCGAAAATAGGAAGTGTAGGTTAGGAATAGTTAGTTCCTCGGTAAAAAAGAAAACGAGAGAATTTGCCGTTCTCGAGAAAAATATGGCTCCTTAAAGGAAGAGAAAATAGAGGATGGACGAAATTACCGTGACGGAAATAACACGGAAGGGGTATTCGGACGAGATTTCAGTTGTTTCAATTGCGCAAAGAGCTGACTACATCAAGCCAGAACTGTACAAAACTGTCTTTAACTGTCGCTATGGGTCATGACAAAATGTTATAATATTCTACTTGGGTTCCCTTGTGAATGGTGCAGCTTCTGCAGCGTCTGTGGAACTCGTCCTAGGACACACATGATACAATATTTGGGCCCCCATAACGCCCTAACTAGGCCGTTTTTCGAACTGATAGCGTCAGATATGGTATACGAGGAGCCTCGACTTCCTCTTATGGAGAAGTCTCAGAAACCATTTTTATCGTGAACTGTGCCTTTAAGTGCATTATTCTTCGGTCCATTTCAGGGAACTTGCCAACGTAAATGAACATCCAAAGCTCCCATTCCGAAGAAATTCTTGAAGACTCAGTTCATGATCCATTTGATCGCATAGATTGTAAGCTGGAAATAGGGTTTGGCCTTCGAAAAAACAACAACTTACGGTGGTGCTATCAGCAAGAAAGCCAGAAAGAAAAGAGTGCTGTAGGAGAGTAAAATTCCTTTTCCCCACACGCTGGTGACAAGGGAAAGCCCAGACTAAATTTTGGGCCTTTATTGGGCGATTTCTCTATCGTTTACACTCTCACAACGCCTCACGCTCCCTTATAGACCAAAGTTTCTCCACAGTATAAGACAACCACAGGAATCTATGTATTCATGTAATACCTTTGAAAAAAGCGACATCTGACTTTATACCGAGTTCGGAAAATGAAATAAATGGATTGTAGCGACCAACATCATGAGGAACAGCCCCGAATCCTCAAAAAATTTAGGAATTTCTTGGCGTGCTACCAGCAACAGCTGCAGCATTCACGCATTATATGACTGGAATAAAACGGGGTTCGATCAAATGGTGATGGAATGTCGCAGAAATTCATTCCCCAACACTCCACGAAATCGATTTGCGATATGGTATTCAGGAAGGGAGAAGGGAATCAAATCTCGGTGTACATAAACGGAAGCATTCACTCAGTGAGCCGAATGAAACCTAAATACGATTTAATTTCAGCGAAATTCAGGAAAAAATTGCCGATGTCAGCGAAACTAGACATTCCCAACTACAGAAAAGTTGCCGATTTACAGATAGAGTCAATGTGGTGTGAAGACGTTCCCCAGCCAAGTGAAGCATTTGTATGCATAGAACTAAAAATTGTAAGAGCCTACTGCGTTGAGACCTCGTCGATTGAAGAGCCCCTTTACCCGAGTTTTAACTGCCTTCTCTTATTTTCTAGAGGATGGTAGCCCCAGCTCATGACTCGTTCGGCTGCCATTCCAGTTTTGTGGATTCATCATCGTCAACCTAGTTCCTCCAAACAATCATGATCGGTTGAAGGCGGAGTGCCTCAGATTCATAAATATAAAGCATCAATGAAACGAATCACTGGCTGGTCTAGCCTTCTCTGGAGTGAGTATGCAGTAAACTATGAAAGACAAGCCTAACCTATTTTAGAGAGCTATGTTTCTATGCACATTTGGTCATTACAATGAGATGCGAGAATCGGCTGGTGTACAAAACAGAGCTTTCACACTCCTACACAAGGAACCTACACAGTTGCCGAATTCTGACAGGAGGAATGGCTGACCAAGTGGGTAACGATTCAGAAGATTAACGATTCACACGTGATGGTGACATCGCATGGGACTCTCAACTTCGTCCATCGCATCCTAGAAAAATATAAGGGGGTCGATTTTCTGCGGTAATCGGTTCCTGTTCTGGGATGAGCCCCGCCTTCGACTTCCGTTCAAAATCGTAGTCTGGTTTAAATGCTCATGTGACCTTGATAATGAGTTGCGGTTGCCGGCCTTTGTGTTGCACAAGCCAATGCTTTTATCCTCAAAGAGTAGTACCGGGTAATCGACCGCGGAAAAATGAAAGGTCGGTTGGCCAGGGCGAGTATTGATCTAGGAATCGAATCCTGAGCAAGTGTATGTGATAATGCGCGACATGCCACTACGCTACCTCTTCGCACAAAATCAAATTCCCAAGGGGTTATATGTGTTTCACTTTCCTACTTGTCAAACAACGAATTTTGTCGCACTGCCCATCGGTCATTAGGGGAACCAGGTCTTCTATCGCGTTAATGATTCTCCACTGTATCCACTAACACTGTGAGTAGTACCTTCAGTGATCAATACATCATTTCTGTGTATGGAAATGTTGCTGTCGTTGAGCTGAGCTCAGACAACAACTGATGTCTGTGAAAGCTAAAGCGACCAGTACCATCCCATTCCATGGGATTTCATAAAGCACGTGGCTGACCTTCATGAATGATTGACGATTGAAGTGCAACTAGAGTACCGCGACTTTACTCATTGCTTGAGTAAAGTGGTCCACACAACAGCAAAATTCCATAGAAAACTATTGCCTTATGTTTGTGAGTATACACGTCCTTCCGGGCAATTCGCTAGCGACTGTTAATTGATAATCTAGGAGAGTTCCTTGCGTAGTTACTTAGCTTTACAAATATCTCAGGCTCATTCTGTGGCTAAACTACTTCTGTGGACTGCGGACTGAGACGCAACGACCTCCCAAAGGTGCTAAACATGTTTTTCGATCCAAAGTCAAACATCTCTAACGCAGAAAACATTTGAATTTTTGAAATTTCTCTCGTACCTCGCAGAAGCTGTTTAGAAGCTGCTCTGCGGCAAACGAGTACGCGTCCTTTAAACCCTGCCGGCTTCTCTGGCCACCCTTGTTAAAGCCGTAAGCACAAGTGTCTTCCAAACTTACCCAGTCGCCTTACACGCACACATTGCCAATTTTCTAGCACAGCGACCTATATTCCCATGAGGTGAGTGAACATTATCGAGAAAGTTCTTCAAATGCCTCTAAAGATGTTCCGCATTATCTGCCTGCTTGCAAGGTTGTAATCAACTGCCGACATCTTTTCTAATTTTCCATTGATTCAGCAGTTTAATTGTTTTCGTACCCCTCTTCACGCACGAACACATTTTCGCTTGAACCTACACACTGCCACTATTTACATATGTGGGTGTTATTGTTCTAGGGTGAAAATGAGAGTGGGGGCGGGGTTGTGGACGGAATTTATGGCCAATCCGGTTCTGAATGATTTCATTTACTTTAAATCGTGCAAAACCACCAATCGAATGAGAGAAAAGCGAAATCGAAGGTGTTATGATGGATTACCCCTTATGAGATGGTTCCAGATAATAGTTTTACGGCAGAGCAGTCAATGCTGTCAGTTCCATGATACTTCGTGCTCGGTAGACTACCACTCCAATGTGGCCGATCTGAGCCGGACTCTTCGGACATAGTTCAATCTTCGTTAGTGTGGGAAATTCTACTTCGTTCCTATGCTATAGAGCTTTACTGGACCGAGTGGAAGAATTCTTCGAGCGTGCTTGAGGAAATATCATAAATACTTCTCAGCGAATCTGGTCGCTGTATAGCTCGTAATCAAAAAAACTTCTGAACCAGCTGCCAGCGGAGACATTGGCTCCGTATCCTCTCTTCCGTTTCAACGTATCTCTCTGTCCTATAAATAAATCTCCGTCACCTTGGCTCGGTTCGTCGGAGGAATTGAGAGGCGTGTCGTCTACTACGTCTACTTTTATCACGTGCATATCACCCCTCCATTTGCACTAGTTCCAGTTCACAACCTGATGTAACCATCCGCAATTGTTCTATTTTACCTGCTGACAGTAATTTGTTCCCCTGCGTTGTAATGGTGAAAAGTCATCATCATACAAGATTAAGCCATCGATCAAAGAAGGGTGTGTGATAGTGACTACGATTTTACAGATTAGAACTTAGAATATAAAGCTAAATCCTATTTATTACAATAATTACTGATTTCTTTCGTTTTTAGATCAGCAAAGAATGATGGCAAATCCCTATACGTGTGAAGTCCAATTGGACGAACTGAGTCCGGATCACGCCATTATTGATTTCGCTTACATATCCGAGGAGAATTTCGTTCTTGTTGTCCTTCTAGCGTCAAGCGGTAAGGTGTGCTTACGTCTTCGGGCTAAACTGCTTCCTATGTTTAACTATTTTTTTACATTCTTTTCTTTTAAGATACTTCCTTTTATCATTCACTCCGGTTATGGTTGCTTCTTCCTACCTTAGTTTTATCCCTTTTTCTTTTATCACCCATGCAGGGGTTCAGCGAAATTAGTCAAAGCAAATAAGCCTCGGATTGAAATTCTAACCTCATATCAATACGCTATTTCCAAGCTTGCTTGGGCCACCTTTCTCATCTGTGTAATTGAATCCTTTGTCTGAATGAAGTGCGCCTCTCATTTGGGGGCAATACTTCTTCAAGTTGAATCCAAAGAAATTACTTCCCAACCATACTTCGTCAAGAGGTATAGGACATTTAAAGATTTCGTTCTACGCAATTAGTGTTGAACTAATCGGATGTTTATATGTTTATTGTTATATTTCTCTTTTCCTTCTCTTTTTATATTATTTATTACTTACGATTGCCTTTACATCCAATCTGCTTGCTATTATGTGACGGCCCTATCACACTTGAATCCACTTGTGTTCAAGCCCCAGAGGCTGAAACTTTATAAACCGTCTTATGATTACTTATATAACCAGTTCTTTCAAGGCGATGTGCAGACATATTGCGAAGTTGCAAACGACAAGCCTCGACGGAGTTTGACACAGAGGCTTTCCCTCTACCATCAATACGTTGAACCTGTCTCTGTTTGTTTGGGGCCAGAAGCAACGTTCGTCGTTTTTGGTCTAGCTGATGGAAATATACTCCTCACTCCAATCAAAACATTAATGGTCAGTTGTTTCGTGTTCAGGTAAAACTACATTCATTAGTACTCACCTGAGCATCAACAATGAGAAAGTTAGTGGTTAGTGGTCGGTCATACATCACTTTGTCTGCTGGTCTAAGTTCACAACTGCTAGACCCGTCATTCAATCGGCACGTACTGAAGATCACTACGCGGTCCTCGTGTGTAATGCGTAAGCAGTCATTTGCGCGAAACGTACTTCGGATATCTCACGCGATTGTGTAGTTTTAGAAAACCGATTCAACGATAAAGTGATTTATTGTTGTGTTTATTCGTAAAAGGGTAATTTTCCTATGCGGTGCGTCAGTGCGAGTTTCAACATCAGTGCGAGTTTCTCCCTTTGTATCTACAATAATTGGGAATTATTCGATTTATTCTTCCCTTTCAAATAAACAGCAATTCTTAGAACTTGTCTCCAAGTTTCTGTTTTTTAGGATGTGCCATGGGGAAGCTCACGTTGGTTACCAGAACATACGTCAATTCTCGTACCACTTCCTAACGCAAGAACGGATCAGTGCCTTGTCACCCCTACGTGTATGCGATGTTTCGTAACGAGGAATCCGCCTCGTCCTCTGCTAGTTTTTGCTAACAAGGTATTTTATTCACTTATCGGGTTCCTGGTGTTTAATATGTATTATGAGCGAAAGACCCAAAGATCGGTTTCATCTCCATGCATTCTAAGGGTATCTTGCTTCTCGAAGCGATCATTCGATGCGTAGGCAATCGCAGAATGGACGTAACAAAAAACACAGGCATATTTCTCGGTGTCGTATGAGCGCTTCAATATTTATTTGTTTATGCGCACGATTCTACGCGCCTAACATCATAAACTGAGTCATTCAGTAAAATGGAAAACAATGTTGTCATAAGAGGGGAACGACAGAGTTGCAGTCGCCCAATCCCTTTGCTCACTGATCCCAAACCACTGGTAACCTTCGGGAGGGTGGGG
>UZAF01018003.1:7970-38472 GCA_900617895.1 Haemonchus placei | reverse complement strand
TACGAGTTACAAAAGCTAGAGTTTGAATGGATAACAAGTAGAATGTACTACCAGCAGAATAAAAACACACAAATGAAATCCGAACAGTGCTTGAGCCTCGGTTAGCGCGGGGTATCCAGCAGAATGGCATCAGAATAGTGTTCAGCAGAGAATCTCGTAGAATATAACAGTCATCAGATTAGAATAATAGTAGAATAGCGTAGGGAATAGAAAAATAAGAGGGAAGGTTGCATTGATCGGCGTTGAGAGGTAGCTGCTATTGGTCCCGCAACGAATTGCCTGATTTTAAGCTAGACAGTTGTCGCAAAAAATTGACAAATGTCGCGCGCAACTCGTCCGTTAATTTTTCGGGGTGTAGAATTGGCTGCGAGTAAGGCCATTGACGTCCCCGCCCACTGAATCATCGTCAACTGTGCTTTTAAATAGAATGCATTGTATAATAATTTGTATGAAAACATAGCGGGGATACTGATGAAGGCTTGCCATGTCAACAGGCCAAGAATCATCGTGTTCGGGATTCGAAACTGTTAATATGAGATCTCATGAGAATTACCTGGGTGGATAAACATAGACCAAAAGTGAGAGCATCTTTTCAATAGTATTGAGGCGCTATTAACGGCAGAAAGTAGCTCCTTTTTTCTAATGCAAGTTGTTCCTATCGTCGTCTACGGCGACGATCCCCTTAACTATTTTGTTATCACGCTGTCTGAAACGACTCCCTAACTCAGCCCACGCCCCTAAATGTTATGGGGCAAAGCGGGACCACCAAAAAAGCGTGATCCCCATTTCAACCTCTAAAAACGACAAGGGCGAGACCTAGGTTCTGTACTTAGATGAAGACTTATTTATTATTCTTCTGTGTTTTACTAGCGGTAACGTTCGCGCTCATTATTTACTTGCTTTATTCTAAACCAGAGTATATAAAGACCGCTAAACCGCCAGCATATTTTTGGTGCATCGGCTAAAATAGTCGTATATTTATTAGGCGAAAAACAAATTTCACAAAACAATAAGATCAAACGTGGTTCTATACCTTTTGAAGCCAACCAAAGCAGAATCGAACGAGGTTCTGTGATATAAGAAGAACCGAACGAGTTTCTACCATAATTTTACAATTAATAGTATATTAACAAGTAGATTCAAACAACACAAAGCAATGGCATTCATAGATAGCCCATTCTCTCCTGCGCCAACACCTTAAAAACCTTGGTAACACGCTACGGAGCCTATACTGCTAGGGTCGAGTACCCTATTTCAGATGAGGAATCCTACGAAAAATGTAGGTCCACAATCCTCCTACAAAACGGCGCTGGGTTACTAAAAGATGGGCAAGAGAAGCTAGAGAAACGCTTCAATGAGATAAAGGAAGAATATAAATCATGCAAAAGTAAGTCTGATAGAAAGGAAATACTGCTCGAAATTGAGCGAATCGAGGAAAAATCGCATATGTACTCGATTATGACCGATGCAGACAAGCTTGGTTACATGCTCGAGGCACGATTAGATGAGACGAGAAGTGCCCTAGATAGAATGACAATTGACCTTGGCTACGCTGCGCGCAATGCTCAACACTTGCTACTGATTGATGTAGAAGACAGGGAGTCTATAAATGCTAACCCAGAAGACAATTCAGGAAGAATTACCGAGATCATTTCGGAAAGTAGCATCCCACCAAGCACTGCGGTAGGGGGAAATATAGCGCAAAAAATCCCGCAAAAGAACAGCCACTCCGTAGAGCTCCCCCCCCCCCCCAGTGTCGCTACCGAAATTTCACGGTAGTGCTGAAGATTTCCCAGAATACTGGGCAATCTTCGAGACACTTGTCCATAATAGCTCCGACTTGGACACTATGGAAAAGATACTCTTTCTCGAGGAGAGTTTAGTGGGAAAGGCCCAAAACTCGATCAGAGGCATAAGGCTAGTTCCAAACAACTATAACTGAATAATAGAAACACTACACAAAAACTATCTTGATCAACCCGCGAATAGAGCGTAAATCGTGCAAAAGCTGATTAATATGGAACCTGCTACTAGTTCGGCTGAAAGTTGCTCAGATGTATTCGATGATACTCAGGTGCTAGTGCATCAAATGATTTCCGCAGGGTATGACGTGCGGAAAACATGCGAGCCAATATGGTGCGAAACCATAATGGCAAAGTTCCACGGGACATAGTAAAGCCCGTATTGATAAACGATCAATCAAAAGACCAACAAACAATCGAGGACCTGATGACCCAGTTAAAGAGAGAGATTAGCGCCAGTGTAGATTAGGCCACGTTAGAGAACCCAACCGGGCTGATATGAGTGATCGTTCACGACTTCAAAAAAAAACAGCGATAACGGTATTTTCTGCCACAGAATAACCACTCATCATTAAGCTGTGGGGAGATAACGGATCAAAGTCGTCGCCAAAAATTCCTAAAAGATGAGAACAGGTGCTGGAAGGGCTATTCTTCAAATCATAACAGCTTTGACTGCCAAAGAGCAGATTGTTCCCGATGTGGTCAAAGCACCATATATCGTTATGCTTGAAGAGCATGAGTACGGGGCAGAATATTTCTATAAGTCGACGGAATTCGAGACTGGACCGTGATACCCGTAATCCTACACCATGGAATCACAGAGCTGAGCCATTTAGGCCTCAGTCCTATTAGCGGAGCAACGCTAATAACCTTCAAGGGAATCACTATGGGCCCGACAAGAGCGGAAACTTATCTAATACTCATGCTCATATGGGGAAGGGAACCGAATCAACCCCGACTGTAGAACAAGGCTGCAAAACATCTCAGCTTGTCCTAATGACTGCCGAAGGAAACTTATGGATTTACAGAAAGCAGAAGTACGAAAACGTACTATTCTTTTCCGACTCTGGGGTCCAAAAGACAGCCATAGAAGAGGGGGTTGCTGAACGGTTCAATCTCCCTAAGTCCGCAACCGAAACATGCACAATGTCGGGTGTTGGTGGACTCACTGACAGTTTTCAAAGTCATTTAGTGGCTGCAAAAGTTGGCAATGCGTTTGGAGACGAACTCGACTTGATGATGCGAACGAAACCAAAGATTACGAACGGATTTCCTAGCCAAGCTCACTAGTATGAATACTGATTTTTTTGGAAGAAAACAATATTTTCTTGGCAAACTCGGAGCTCAGAGGGGAACATCGACACCCCACATTTTAGTAGGGCTAGACCTTTATCATGAATTTATATTGACTCAAAATTCCATGACAAGAACTCCTTCAGGCCATCATGTTGCGAAAGCTATATTTGGGCCTACTTTGTACGGTGAAGAATTACTTGTAAAGCTACCAAACCCAAGACATTCTACGAGATGACGGCTACTGCGGACACCTATCATCCCTGCCTGTCGCCCGCTAATAATGTGACAGCGAAAAACATGCTAAGTTCACAAGGTAAACGTGAACTAGGAGAAACTCTCGTATATTGTGGAAAAAAACCAAAAATGCCTAAGGGGTCAATGCGCATTAGAGTCAGATATTGACTTCGCCTATGCGACATGGAACCACCTTTGCGAAACCAAACGAGTATCAGTAGGTCGCTCAAGAAAATATTGGGTCAACGAAGCTCGATCCATGCACGAAGCATTTACAAAGGCTCCTTAGGGAAGCACGGACAAGGTTCTCACCGCTACCCTTTGTCTCATTGCGGTGACCCCTATAGCAGGCCCAATGGTCGTTTCGTTCGTCAGGCAAAATCGGAACAACGAGCAAGCAAGACAATAAAAACAAGGCGTCTCCACGTGAACCCATACCTTGATAATGATCATATTTATGATTCATCAGTCGAAAAACAAAGGCAAAAAGTTATACTCAACGTTACTTATTAGTGCTAATCTGTCAAGCTTAGCTTACTATAGCAACGGTTCACAATGTTTTAAGATGAAAAAGTGTTCAAACGCTGTTTACCCTCCGCCATCCACATTTTGGCTACACACGGAGTTAACAGCAACTGATAATTCGAATATCCAAATCTTCGAGCATGGCATGGTTAACTTTGGTCGATTGCTGTGTTGCTCTTCTCCTAATTACATACTCAAAAACGGAGGAAACTATAAAGGATTTGATCATACTCCACTTCCATTGATTATCCAAATATGTTTTTAACACTATATATATTACTTACGCAAATAATATAACTATGATATAACAAATTATGTGACTGGTAAATCAATACAACCATTGAACAAGACAGCTATATCTGTTCGCCTCCCCAAATGCACCCAAACCCTAGGAAGAGATTCTCTTCCTACGGCGAAGGTATAGGAATGCTAACGATTAGTACAATGTATGGGTTTTAAAGCAGCTCGAACACGGCGCAAACCTCCACTCGATTATAGAAACTGGCAGGTATGAAAAGTTTGCCGAGGAAAAGCACATTATGCATTTATCTCCTCCGAACTCGTGATGACTTTCTCATTTCGGTACTAATTCTCTTTGTTTCACAATGATGACGCCTTCGGCAAGAAGAGTAGAAACTGCCAGAAGGCCATGGAACCTTACAGCCACTGTCATACGTCTTCAGTTATTCAACAACGACAAGAAACCACCTGTCCAACTGGCATTTGTAGATATAACTTGTCATTTCTGCCATGTATATATGCCCAGTTAAGCCCCCATAGAACTGTAAACTCCGTTGCCGGCGGAGTATCGTCGTCTACGGCGACAATCCCCATAACTATCTCGTGGTCTCACCGTCTGAGACGACTCCCTGACTTAGCCCACGCCCCTGAATGATACGCTGTCAAGCGGGATCACAAAAAGCGTGGTCCCCACTTCTACCTCCACAACGTGAAGGGGAAGACGAAGGCTTTGTGCCATTTACGATGAAGACTTATTTACTATCTTTTTGTGCATTCATAACAACCGCACTTATTATTCCACTTGTTTTATTTTCACTCCAGAGTAATTACTGAACCACTGAACCGCAAGCAAAACTCGTGTGAAATTTGAGGATAATCGCGTACATTTGCGGCGCCTGATGCTTTTTTTCTAGCGCAAGGGTAAGAATGGGGCTCAAGCCGTGAGAAAGATTCGGTCGGTTTGAATAGACATGCCCTAGGAGAACGTACAGTACGCGAGTGATTTCCAAAATTTAAACTGGGTCGGCACCCCTGAAAGTCGGCAACGCTCAGCAAGGCTATCAGCAGTTCAAAACGATAAAATCAAATCATTAATCGTAACGAATTGGCAAATCACTACTCGTCGAATAGGAAGAAGACTGGATGTGCCGAAATCAACAATCCATGATCCTTTGGTGGAAGTTGGTTTTGTTGAGCGGCTTGATGTTTGGGTACCTTACGAAGTGCACGATGGATGGACCGCGCCTCCATGCGCGACTCGTTGCTAAACGAAACGGAAATGAGCTGTTCCTATAATGTTTGAACAATGAGGGCAAAAAGTGGGTTGCGTACAACAGCAGGGAGCGGAAACGATTGTGGAAACTCCCCAACGAGCCGTCACAAACGGCTACAAAAGTCAAAATCTAGGTGAGGAAGATTATGCTGTGTTGCTTGTAAAATTGGAGTGAAATAATTTTTTTATGTCCTGTTGCCGCATAGTCGTACAATGACTTTGAAAAGGTACTGTTCTCAGCTGAAGAATTTATGGGCAGCGATAGACCAGAAGCGCCCAGAAGTGATCAATCGTAAGGGCGTTGTCTTCCAACAGGATAACTCCTGACCCCACTTATTTTTGGTCACTCGTCAAAAGTTGCTGAAGCTTGGGTGGGATGTCTTACCACACCCGCCATATAGTCTAGATATAGCGCCATCTGACCACCACTTTTTAAGGTTTCTGCAAAATCTTTTGAATGGGAATTTGTTCAATCTACTGGGGACTGCAAAAAGCACCTTCGAGGATTTTTCGATTCTAAGTTCAGAACCTTCTATGAAAGTGGGATGAATAAGCAGATAGAAAAGTGGCGAACTATTACTGATCAAAATGAACGATATTTTGTTGAAAGAATGGATTTTATCTCCTAGAAATTCCCTTTCAAAGATGACTCGAAAATCGGCGGAGAGTTTCCGAACAACACAGTACAAAACTACATTTTCATCTCCGAACTCTCCGACGGAACGTACGTTTTGTCTTTACGCAACAACCAACGAAACAAATTTTAAAGCTCAAATATGAGGACAATTGAAAGATGGCTGGAAAAAAAGAATTGGTCAGATAATAAAGAGACGTACGCTAGAGTTCTGTTGCCGTTGGCATATCAGATTATAGGGGGACGGGGCATTCACAAAATTTCGGATATACACGGCAAACTGCGAGACGAAATTCGTGGTGTTTTAAACGACTCAAAACCTGTGCACCAATGACAGGCGCCAGAGTCGTTTGCTCACCGCGAATTCTGCTGCGCGCTTCGCGCGCCCACTCAGAATTGGGTGAATTACCCATACCCCAGATTATAGTTTGGCTAGGCCTACGTCTGATGGTGTAGCGGGCGGAGAGTTTTTCTGTTATATACTAGTCTTGCTTATACATACTTATTACTGACAACATTACAAATAAAACAATGGGAGAAGGGTCAGAACGAGGTGGCCATACGGATAGGGCGATGTACCACGGCGACGACGATGAGCAAGTCAACCTGGCCGTCTCGAATCAGCCACTTTTATAGCGTTCTTGTGCGACGTTGCGTAAGTGATTGTTGACGGCACTCATGAAGAGGCGGCAGAGAAGCGAGGACTTAACATCCCCATCCCTTACACTATGCCTATCCTCGAGCTTCGATTGTAGACCCGGCATGGCTTAGGCATTCTCTCAGAGCATAAAGCTGCAGAAAAAAGAGATGTCCAGTCGAAGTTTGTGCCATACACGAACAATGATATAAGAACTTCAAGTTGAAAGCAAGGAAAAGGCATAGATCGTGCGAGTGGATAAATCGCATTGAGGAGAAAGAATCGTAAGTTGGAACGGCTAAAACGGCTAGGTTCGGCACTCATGATGAGGCGGCCGCGAAGCGAGGACTGGACACCTACTCAGCTGTCATGATCTGGTGGACGTGGATTGAATCATCGTCTCGTGTCGTGCTCCACGAATGCGTCCAGTTTTGAACCAGAAATTGGTCACCTCTCAGCACGGATTTTTACTTTGTAGAGAATCTGAGCATTCCCAGAGATGTGAAAACGTTGTTCTCTGCTAAGGTAGCTGTTTAATAGAATCAACTCCGTAAACTTTTTACATAAATAAATAACTATATAAATATATAATTTATACAGGGTGTGCCATGAACATGGCAACAATATAATTGGGTTACAGAAACCGCAGTTCATATTGATACATGATGAATTTATGTAAGGTGATTTACTATGCATCACATCTACAAAATGAACACACGGTCATCTTATATAGCCGTCTCCTGTACTAATTATAGCTCAATGATGCTTCCGCTGCTCATCAACGGCGGCACGCAGAGCTTCTTGAGAAACTCTAGCCTAGGATTTTTTCAATGGTTTCTTATGAACGGCATTAGTGGTGTGTTATGAAAGCAGGCTTTCCTCTCCAGTATGAACTATATCCAGCAACTCATCACATCGTGACCCGGGAAATTCGTGGGCTTTGGAAGCTTGGATAAAGTCGCGAACACTCCCTCAGCGCCAATCTTATCTTTTCCCATTCGTGAGCAGGTGCACCGTAGTTTTCGTATCGTATCCCTGAAAAAAACTTTGACCCTTAACCGTATCCTTTTAGAAGGACTCTTCTTAAAGAGTTTTGGATGAAATTTTGTACTTTTTCCGACCAAAATTTGCGATATCGCTCTGATGGTAGAGTTTCTAGCAAATAATATCATCGGAAAGGGATAATGGCTATGAGAGGCGATCTGACCCTTCTAAGCGGCTTCAGCACCCAAAATGTGAAATATATGTATACTTTGGAGTCTCAAAGTTTCTTCCACCCTGAGCATCCTTTAGTAGAGAAAAGGTTTGTTGAAGCGCGTGCCGCGCTCAAGTAGCGCACGGCCTTCATTTTTTCTCGCCAACTTCTTCTCGTCATGAAGCTTATAGGGCTATCGAATCTTATCTGGATACAACTGTATTTGCTAGGAGAGACTCTTCTTGTCGGAATAGTACATACAAACAAATGAGCAGCCATTTTCTCGTATTTCGGCAGGTTTTGCAGCGTACTCCTTCCCGGATAATTCTGTTCGAAAAGGGGTCGCATGTTAGGCAAGACGACCATTTTGAGATTCACCCCAACCTGTCTACGTATCGCGATTTAAGAGACGGTCAGTGGGAAATATGTTGAAACGATGAGCGATTCCGGAAAGGGGCTCACCAAATGCGCGCAAAGACGGAAGGGCTGGTGGATGTTTGCGAGGCTCCACCGTTTTTCGAAATCTGACGAATTGAGAGAACCAAAGATATAGCTAAGGTATATCATGAACATAAGGGAAAGAACAGATTTGGAGAAACCCACCAAAAAAACTGCGCACGTTTGAAAATTTGTTACCATATTTATGGCTCACCCTGTAATTATGAATGGGGCAATGCTCTGACTAGGGGCAGCGATGGCCATAAAGGAGTGACGCTTCGAGTCACTTGTTATAGGGAGTCCCTCGAGCCCCTAGATCTGAAAGTTAGGGCTATTCAGGTCTGCCGATGTATGTATATCATTACTTTATGCCAGAGTAGCTTAAGCTGTCGCTAAAATTGGATTGCACATCGCCAAGACAAATCTTCTTCTAAGTTAGCCAGTCCTTCCTTCCGCTTCATGCGGGGCAAACTTAATAGGTCGGAAGGATATCATACCTACGTATGATATGTGGCTCACCTTTGCATGGCTCCTGTTTTCCAAGTTGACCCTTTTAACTTCCTGTACCGAGTGAAGACCTTTACTTTAGGTCAAACGGCAGATATTTCGCCGTGAGGGATGACCAAAATAATGCCGAATTGAACTTCTGAAAACCTGCCATAAGTTTCGGCGCAGCCAAGCTTCTCCTTCTGAATCACTTACGTTCTTTTCTTGCGATAAATGCCGACCCACTGCATGATAGAGTGTGTTAGCGGTTCAAAGGTTTTAATAATAGTTTCGGTGATTACGGAGTAAAAATACAACAAATGATATAATAACCCTTAGATCATCGTCTCAGACTTTTAGCGACGAGGGATGAGGATCGTCGACTTAGACGACGAATCTCCGCTGGCTACGGAGTTTCCATTTCAACGGAGATTTAGAGGGTACATATATACATGTACTTTACAAAATACTGTTATCTCTGAACTCCACGTAGACCTGTTGTCGTTGTTTGCTCTTTTCGAAGCTCTTGGCTCTTCACTTTTATTGGTAAGCTTTGGGCATATAATGCCTTCGTCAGCCCATGATTATTTACAATATATTGCTGCATACAATCAAATACTATCAGTTATAATAAAAAACACGTCAAATAATGGCAAGTCAACCGGAAATAGTGGGAAAAAAGGGGGATGGATCTATCGTCGGAGAACTTGAAGGAAAAATTGACGCCGCTCTTATCCTGAGCCGACTAAGTGTTGCCTTCGAGTGTTACCTTTTCTCTACATCCCCACATTTCTCTACGACTCAAATAGACGATTTTCTAACATGTGCAGTATCGACAAGACTTCGCGGCACCGTTTTTTGCAGATTCGAAACGATGCTAGGAGATCCTTCAGTGTAGGGGGAGGTAGAAAAACAAGTAAAGTGAGAAGCTGAGAGCCCTTAACGACGCGGTTCACCTCCCGTACCACTTTGTCGTTGACAAAAGGAACTATGAGGTTTAAATCATCCGCCGTCCCATGAGGGACCCAGGTCCTTGGATTGCCTTCGAAGTTTCCGTTGCTTCCAAGGTGTCGTCGACGACGACCCCCATATAGCTGACCTCTTCCTCTCGAGTGGCTTCATGAAAGGGCGGAGTGCGAGGTCAGGCTCATGCTGGCTTCGCTGTTACATGTGCCACTTACTCGTATTTTTGGTCAGCGTTGGGAACGGTCCAATCTGCCCACACTCCGATACCCTCTCTTATTCAATAAATATATTGAACCACCGTTGTCATTATTCCTTCAAAGGCGTCACGACCCAGTATTCAAAGTACTCATCCTGGTTACAAGGACACTTTCAATTTTAGCATCAACAACTGAATCCCTTCGTGTCCCAAGCGTCTCCTTCGTTTTCAAACGATTCCGCACTACGTTTCCCTTCATATAAATAGGACGTGCGTTTCTAGAATGCAATACGATATTCGATGAAGCACTTTTTCTATACCACAGGTCGTCCTTATGACCTTCCCTTATTCGTATCTTCGCATTGAGAAATGGAAGAAATCCCCCTTGGATCTTCCCTGGTGAAGTTTATACCTGTATCGTGAGATCTAAGTCTCTTCAATGTTTCCACAAGGTCTTCTTCCGTCGTTCCAATAATGAATAGTCATCAATAAGCGTTTGTAGAGCAGAATTCCCTCAGTTAATGATGGCTTCTCGAGATGGTCCAAAAAGATGACTGCTAACGCAGGTGCAATGCGATTGCCTATGGCAAGGCCTCGTTCTTTTCAGCTGCCATATATGTATATATATATATATATATATATATATATATATATATATATGTTGACAGAAATGACAAATTATATCTACAACTGACAGTTCGACAATTTTTCTTGATAAATGAATGTAGTCGCGTCGTAGCTGCTGTGAGGGTGGCCATTAATGATCAAGTCGATGATGTTTGCTGCGGTTATAACCGCGTTTGAAAGAGACTGCACGCTATACAGTTCGTCAAAGTCAACTGGCTCAATAAAGTCAATCCGACAACGAGTCAAATGACACTGCTCTATCTTTGATGTTAATCACTCTTTCGAGTTTTAGTCGATTCGGGCAGTGAAAAGATATTGGTGTCCTATTCAATGATCATACTGATTTATCAGTCATATCATTTATATATAGCGTACGCATAGGCATGATAATATGGCGTTAAAGCATATTTGAATAAACACTAACTGCAAGCAGTTAGTTAGAGTGGAGTATGATGAATCCATTTTAGTATCCCGCCCTTTTTTGAGTATGTGATTCGGAAAACAGCAATACATCAGTCGATCAAAGTGAACCATGCTAGTGCCTCTATGATAACCACCACGAGGCCGCAGCCCTACAGAGGCGGGTGTTTACACCATCGAACTCAATCTCTTTAATCTAACTACGAACATAAGGAGCTGGTAGGGGGTGCCGCGAGAATAATTAGCTGGTATTTTTTGATATTTGACTTGCTCTATAAAAATTGCTGTTAACTCCGCGTGAAGCCAAAAGTGTGAACGGCAGGCGGCTAAACAGCTGCCTAAACGTTTTTTTCACCACACAACATTGTAAACCATTGCTGTAGTAGGCTGAACTTGCCAGATTAGCAATAATGAGTAAAGTTGAGTATAACTACTGCCTCAGTTTTTTTGCCTGATAAATATAAATATGCTTAGCATTGAGTTGTGGGTGCTTATAGGGTCCCTCTTTATTGCTATTAACCGAATATTACGAGAAAATGGTAGATCCACAGTTACTAATGCCTTTTATCAGACTTTTCATAACTTTCTATCACGATAATAAGGCGGAAAGGATGGATGCCCATTTACAGTGATTAAGAGAAGCGTTGGACCTGCTATATAGGTTGAATCCGCTAAACCGAAAGGAACGGTGATACATGCTAAGGCTGTTTTTTCAATATCTTCTGATCCCTTTGAGCAAAGAATCAAGATCGGAAATTTTATATCCGAGGACCCGTGGTGTTTCAGAGGATCCCGTGGGTGCCCCTTTCGAAGGTTGGCGTGCCCTTAGGAGGTTCTATATGATATAGCAATGATCTATTTAGCAAGAATTTGGTTGGATTATTCGTTGCATTGCTCATGCGCCACCGTGTGATTAAAATTCAGCATGATGTGATTGATTCCGTTATATGGCACGCACTTAACGAGAAATTGCTTAGACTCGCAAACTACAATTACTATACTCGCACTTTCGAGTTGCAAACGGCTGCGGAATAAGCCCCAATGGCGCAGTTATAGCATCCGGTTGGCTCAGAAATGTGGGACATGCAGCATCCTGAGCCAACCGTATGCTATAACGCTTAAAAGTTTGACGATGTTGTGCAAAAACCTTGTTCAGATCGCACTACCATTTACTCCTCGATGGACGTAGCAACGATATCGGTAGCCTTGGCAATTATTTCTGTATGAGGCGCTTGTGGAGGTAACCTGCTTAGCGTGTTATCGTGAAGCTTATACACGGATTCGTAAGGGCATTGACAACTGAGGGGGACTTGCCACAATCGCATTGTACGCGATTAGTGCACTTAGCGAATTTATTCAGTGCCTGTTTGGCTAAATCACATGCTACCAGTAATTGGTACGAGGTAATGCGTAGGTTCTGTCGGCGGAATAGCGAATGGATTGTTATCTAGTGAGGTTTCGAGCTTCTGTATGGAAGCGACCGTGAGGTTAAAGTGTTGAAACTGATCCGTGACGTAGGACTGGAAGGAGACAAATTATTTGCTCAGTCGGCCATTGCTACCTCTATGTTCAGTGTTACGGTAAGGGCCCAATGGGGACACCGTACGATTTAATAGACCGTTCTGAAACCGGTGAGTGAACAACTCTGAAAACCAACAGCTTGGTAAAGGAAGAAAGCAGCAGCAGTGGATTTCTCTACAGCTGGATACTTTCTGGTATGGTTCACTTCAGCGTTTGCCTCTTTAGGGTTTGGTCTATCATATTTGTCAGTAGCGCATGAGCCGACGTTAGCGCAATGTTTTCGGAATACTTTTGCTGCTTTGGGCTTTGTGAAGAACCCTCTGACTTTGGAATACTTAAACTTCATCATTCTCTTCACGAGCTTTGGCACACCAACAGATTTGTTGGCAAATTTCAATACAGAGCTCTGTTTGCAACCTGTTCAATAGCAGTTCTCTGCTGTATTCTAAGTGGCAATGATGTTCCGCTGCACATGAGTTCCGCAGAGTGGCGCATGAAGCCATGTTGGCAAGTGCCGCCAAGAGAAAGGAGGCTTATCACAACACAAATGGTGAGCGCTGGTTGTGGAAAATGGGCTAACTCGAAACCTTTTTTTGTCGGTTTTTTAGACTCTCTTGACTTTGCTCTTGGATGATAATTAGGTCGGATGTAGAGATTTCCTTCGCTGTGAAGAAATGCTCCACTATAGAAAGTTTATGTTCAACGCTCTATTTTTGTTGGTTGCTTTGATTCATTTTGTTGCTTTTCTAAGCAAGGAAACGGTCCGGAGCGCTCTATATGGCTTCGAGAATCGTGCTGAATCTACGAACGCTTCGCTTCTGTGCAAGAGTGGACCGACGTTTTTGCGAAGGTCAGTGATTCCTTCTGCTCTAGCTCATAGAATACCTCAACGATAGCTTCTAATGATTTGATTGGCCAAGTGTTGGCCTTTCCTTCTAGTCAATGGGGTTCTCTCAATCGTCACTGATTATACTTTGCTGCGTTAGCTCCCTTGTAACATTTGCAGGCTTGTGAGATGTGTGAACATGGAAGTAGGAAACGGAAATGTTTCTACACTCTATTGCGTTTTTACCGTTTGCGATATGTTCCCTCAGATTTGCAACAAAAACCGGTAATTTCTCTGCGGATTCGAGCCATCATTCGCCATTGTCCACAATCGGTACATTTTCTATCAAGTCGTACATATTGTGCGCGAAAGAATGTCTTAGTAGGGTTGCCTTAGAAGACCCATCGTTCAAGTCACGGGATTGTTTGGCAAATTTTTTTTGGTGTCTGGTGATTGTCTTGGTGATTGTGTTTTCCCATTGAGTAGACCCGAAGTTGTCCTTGTGTGGATATTTTGCCCGTACGGGCATGAGGCAACGGCAAATTTGCTAGCATTGCAAAAATCTACAAGTGAATTACCGCTCTGGAGATAGAGTTGAGTGTTCGCGGCATGGTAAGTTAGGTTGGCTAAGGTAGTTTTTGTGAAGGGTTTTTGTTATCCAGTTATTATTTGGAATCAGCCTCATTCCTTGATTTAATATTGGGCCTTACCTATTAGACTCCCCCCGCTGGCCTACCACCTCAACGCGGTGGGTGGGTGAAACGTGCGGCGTGTGTGCGTGTCTACTTTAGCACTCTTAGTCACGTAAAAAAAACTGGGTTTTGTAAACTTTCTAGTATTTCGTGCTCCTATGCAAAGTCTAGTAATTTCCGGTTAAGCAAAGCTTATATCAAACGACTTGCCGCTTCGCGTTCGAAGCTGTGGTTAGGTAGTTGTCGAGCAATTGGAGAGATGGCGGCCCCCTTATTTGAGTCCCCTTATCTGTCCGCCAGAGGTCGTAGTTGAATTCGTTCTTCACGTTAAGTTGCACACAGCAAGCCTCGGTACATTACGTCTTAATCACCGCATTCTGAACTAAGGACAAGGATTCGCTCGGAGAAATATATGCCTTCCAAAAGATAGGCAACCTGTTGCCGTGCCACATGCTTTCCCTTACCAACGTTTTTCTACTGTTGGATGGAATTCTGCTTGAAGGTGTCATTGTCTTCTTTAATTATACAGCTTACATAAAAACATATGTATGTATATAACTTTAACGGCAGGTCTGCATGCCCACACGCCTAGGAGTGGGCCCTCAGTGTTAGAGCCTGGCAAGTTACACGTGGTTATTCATGTGCCAAAACAGTAATAAAAACGGGCCTCACTCTTTGGGGGCCGATACCGCTTGGGAGAGGCTGCAAAGGTCTCAGGGCCAAAACAGGCTGTCTAAAAGGAGTAGGACTAAGACGGCGATCTGTACTTTCAAAGCACAGACGCTCTCTTCGGAAGCGTGCATCGAAGATCTAATGATGCAAGCCAGGAAGAACAAATCCGACTTCATCGGACTGCCCGAGACGAGAAGGCACCACTCGTTGCATGCCTTTTTCGGAATGGGACAAAAACTATTCTCGAAACATGCGACACCAGATGCGTCGTCTGCGTAGGCGACCTCGTCAACACGCACTTGGCCATGAACATCGATTCGTACAAAAGCTTGACAACCCAAATCGGACGTTTGCGATCAAGAAGATGTGGCTCAACTCCAGCTCTAACAATCTTCGTTGTTTACGCCGCACATTGAGCTATGACGAAGAAGAGCTGGAGGCGTTCTACATGGATCCGGATAGGCCCTACGGAGAAAATGATACCTTCTTCAAGAACATTGACGCCATTTCGACGCACTAATTGGCCCCAGAAGAGCGGTGAAGAGCTCCACATCGGGACTCGCGGAATGGAATGGAATGAGCAAGGTGAAAGGCTGTTCGAGTTTATCGTGTCGACCCACACTATCCATGGTACCTCGCAGTTCCAGAAACATTCCTATTCCCTATAGACATGGAAGTCACCTGGTGGGCAGTTTCATAATGAAATAGATCCCATCATCGTCAAACGAAAAATTTGTCTGACTGATCTCGTCTTGACCTTGACCGAAGTTTGACTTTCCAGAAGTTCTACACGGGATTAGATCATCGTCTCCTCCGCTCCAGATTCCGCTTCTTAGTACATGGCGAGAGAGATGCAAAGTTCAGGGAAGAAAGCCCTAAGACTGTTGTCAGTTGGGATCACTTCGCTTCATTGGCAAGTTTGTGGGACGATTCCGCCAGCGATAACATCGATGAGGAATAGGACCGGCTCGCCGAACATCTTCACGATAGCGCCAGGTTAGCTGAGAGCCCCAAAGATGTTAAGAAGCGTCTCTCCTCAAAGACACTCTAGCTGATAAGCCAGCGTGGAATCCCGCTAGCTGCTGGCAATAACCAGCTAATGTCCGAACGTGCGAAGCTATGCAGAGAAGCGATAAAGAAAGAACCAAAAGAGGGAAGAGCAGCACTTTTGACTAAAGCCGCCGAGGCCGGATAGAGCATTCGCAAAGCCCGATGGGGCTTCGTTAATCATAAGACCAAGATGACTTCCCTTCGTCGTCCCGAGGGAACTGTTACTACATCCCGAGGGGCAATGAAGAGGGTCATCTACGACTTCTACTTCGATCTCTTTGACAGATACGTCTACCTGCCTATCTACCATCTTAGGCAAGACGAGTGTGTCGCTCCTTTGATTCTCCCTTTCGAAATTCGACATGCCATCACGTCGATGAAGAATTGTACGGCGCCCGGTCTCGATATGATCGCGTTAACAATTCACCAACTAACGATCGCGAACGTTAGTTGGTGAACTGTGTGCTATGCCTTGGAGAACTAGCCCTCACTCCACGCTGAACTTCTAACATAGAAAACTTGCACGTCCCTTCTACAGTGTGAGTAGCGAACAAATGTTATACCACTTGAAAATATCTTGCATAATGTACCGACTGCACTGGGTGAAATATGAGTTCATTCAGCAGTTCACTTAATGTATTGATCAAATAACGCAGTGGAACACGAAAATAACATAGCTAACTCGACTCAGGAAAAGGAGCCGGAATGAGGAGGCAACTTCCCTTCCGGCCGTTGAGGCCAGGAGGCGACGCAACCGCGTCGTGATCCCAAAATGTTCGGGACCCAAGGTTTGTGTCGTTTGGCGCGATCCCTCAAATTGCGCCGACCATTCGGCGCGGTTTGCGAGACGGACAACTCGTCCAGATGATCGAGCAACCTAGAGCCCATCCAGCTGGTAGGAGTCCAATAGATACGCTACGCTGATAGGCAGAATACAAGCAGAATACAGCACAATTCGGCATCATCAATCGAATTTCTATCAGCTGGATGAACAGTGGGTTGCCCGGTGACCTGGACGAGTTGCCAGCTCACAAACCGCGTCTAATGGGCGACGTGATGGGAGCGGTAGCGCCAAACGACATGCACCCTCAGATATCAAATAAATAGTTGACAGTAAGCCAAAAGTTTGGCTATTTTCCCTTTTACAGAGGCTAAAGGCCAATTTTAATCTACGAGGAGACTTCGCAAGAACTGCTCATGCACCAATCCATTAGATAGTGATAACTATTTGATTCATATGTGCCAGTTCCTCCACTCAGCTCGTCACTAGCACTGATATACTTCCGATAAATATACTTCTCCTCTATCCGGCCGCATCGAATCATCTTGCCCCGTTGCAGCTTCCATTTCAACAAATTTCTTGTTCTACAACATGTTTTTTTGCTCCAGACGCTGACTTTCTCACTATTATGGTACACATTTACCTCTCTACTGTTGCTACTATCATACGCTTCAACTATTCACATCTCTCTTTCGCTTTTGAAAAATGTGGTCAGCAAAATGGGTACTGAGTTTTCGCACATAGGTGAGAGGTGACTCTTCCATGCGAACGTTGGCACACCCTTTTTAAGTCAGGGTTTGTATTTAAAAGCTAAAAACGAAATTGAAAATGAAATAAGCAAAGACTACAGCACATCATGGCGTCATGTCACCACCACATAATACGATTAGAACAGCTAGATGTACAAAGAATAATATGCATAAAGGATAAAGGACAAAGTTTTGGCGTTAATCAATCCCGTCTGAGGGGTGCGTCCCCGCACTCGAGTTCCATTCAGAAGTGACGTAATGAGTGCGCATGCGGCTTATACAATGATTTGCGGCGGCCAGCCGATGTACAAGTCATCCTTCCAGACGAGTTTGGTACCAATTGGTTGGCCTAGGCGGGCATCAATCCGGGATTTGAACCCCCCGACCGTGCGTGCGAGATAGTGCGCAATTTGCCACTACAGCACGTCCGCCCTTTGAGTATATGTTCAGGAATATGTAATAGGATATGAAATAATACATAAACCAGCTGAGAAAGAGTAGTTGCTGACAGAAAAGACTCTGTTTTCCTTTTTGAATCGCAGCACGATCATGATGCAAAATGCTCAGGATATCTGTTGTAAATCTAGAAGGAAAAACATGCTTGTTTAAAAACTCAACTGCTCCACAGCAACGAATACAACAATGTGAATAAATCGGCAGCTGGTTGCATCGGTAGAATGAAACTAGAGCAATGAATGACGAAATCGAAAAAGAGATTAGGGAAGCGCTCAGACAAATAATGTAGTGAACAGCTAGGTAATAATTTTTACATGATTTTCAGTGACCATGACCGTGCACTTCCCACACGCAAACGTGGTCACGGGATCGAATCCCGAATTGATAGCGCCTTGGCCAACCGAGCCTTCCATCTCTCCGGGTTCGGATAGTCGGTGCCAGACTCGTCTGGGAGGACAAAAGCACTGAGTCGTTAATCGACTGGCCACCGCAATTCAGTGTAGAGGCCACATATACATTCAATAAGCCATTACGATTATGAATAGAAGTCGAATGAGCGGGCACATCCCTCAGACGGGCTTGATAAACGTCTTGAGATTCGATATTTGTCCTTTTATCGGCGCCCCGATCCACTTATAGGGGTGGTCCACATCCCCCACCCTGGGGAGCGAGATGTCGTATTCTCGTTATCCGATGGCTACCTAGACTAGCTGGCAACAACCGGGCCGTCTCACTCATCTCGTCCATCCAACTATGTGTACAATGCCCATCGCATCGGCGCGGGCCAAAAGGTCTTGGCATCCCCTTGATCCCGTCGTTCATAGAGTAAAATTACTGTTATAAGTTATTCCATTGCCTAAACGGCACCGATATTCGAAGATTCTTTAGGTGTGCACCCCTCCTACCCATGCTGCCCCTTCACACCCCCCCCCCCCCATACTCATTCACGCGGCTGTCCGACTGTATTTGAATACTTCTGCAATGGATAGACTTTGGACGACTCAGGGCAAGGACAATGGATTTTGCGATATCAGATAAGTCAGTTTCCAAAATATATGCTCATGGAGAGGACGTTCCTCTAAACCGGTCCCTCAACACTCAGAACTTTCCCTATTACGGATAGCAGTACAGTTTTACGTTCCGCCTGTAAAATCTATGATTAGGAAATACTGTGTGCATCCAGAATACAGCTTCTTCTTGTGAAAAATTGTGGACATTCGGGACAACTTTTGTATTTTATTAAATAAGAATTAGATTAACCAGTTCAATACGGTCCTGAAGACGAACTCGTCTAAAGAAGGCTCGTCACGGCGCATCCACAATTCAACTTATAACCCATAGTTGGAAAACCTTGATGTTGATGATATGCTATTGATTACGAACACCACTCATTTAGCTGCCTTCAACCCAATTTGGAACAGACATAAGGCATCTACCCATCTGACTATAATAAAATTAAAAGAAAAAAAAACTCAAAAAGAGGATGGTGGGATCTAAGTATGTAAGAATTCCCCGAGAACAGTATCAAGCAGTGCGTCCTGTTGATAGTCCGCGTTCTTTGGTCGTATTATGACCGACGGAGCTCATGGAGTGCAAGGTCAAAAGCCAAGTCCTAGATGTTACGGAAGCCTTGTTGATTAGTCATATTAAATAAGAGCTGAATCGGCGTTATTGAGGAAGCACTCTGACGAAAGAAAAAAAAAACAGAAAAACACCCGATCATCAAATTCCAGCGTATACATTGACTTTGTTTCTTATTTGCTATGGAAGGCAAACCATGACCGCTAATCATTGTTTTTGCATGACGACCCTATATTTGAACTTCTGGTCTGGGAACTAATCCAGAAGGTGAGGAGATTGTAAAATTTATAGTCGCCATTCTTCCATAGCTTCAGGAACTAATATAACAGGCTTCTTAGAATGGGAGTATAATATGAGAATTAGCTAATCTTATCCCCATTTTTCGTATCCATTCCAGATCGTTCATCTAAAAGGTGAGACCCCATGTCAAAACTTCACAAATAAGCTGGCCTTCACTATCCACCACTCAGCAGCTGTCCACGAAGTAACAGTTGCGATCGTCAATAATTTGCAGCCTCTCGCCGACTGTTCATTGCCGATTCGTCATCTAGGTAGACACATTTCAGTAACAGCCTATGAGATCTCAACTACAGCAGCACGCGTAAATTTCCAAAAGGAAATCATGTCAATCAGGGCACAGATTTTTTAACGGTTGAAGGAACCTATGCCACAAAATCGGCAACGTGTAATCAGGATGGAGCGTTGTTTTTGAGAACGTTCCCTGACAAATACTATATAGGTTAGTGCTTCAACTAATTATCATCTAACAATCAAGATTGATGAAGGTCTCAAAGCTCTAGCTCCCAACAGCAATCAAATTCTTCCATAACTCATAGAGACCATCACCAAAGCAAAATTATTTATATACACAGAGAACGCACAGTCGCAATCGTCCCTAATTTTTGTACTTTTCTTGAAAACTTTTGGAAAGTTAACAGCTCATCTAATATGTACCACGCCAAGAGAACGTCCACGCAGTAAAATTTTTATGGAGCGGCGTCGTACTTTCGACGCTACATACCACGTTTTTCATTGAATGGCCACAAGCTCTATTTTGTTCCACGCCAGATGATGCATCCATACCCAACAAGTCACAGCAAACACTTGTACCAAGACATGAGAAAGCATGTGACGGTATGAAACAATCAATAATCAGAGGTTCTTGCTTTCTCCGGGAATAGGACTGTTTCCGGCGACGAGTTATGAAGACGGTCTACGGGATCCTCTCCGTATAACCCTCGCAGACAGCCTTCATGGTAGGCGCAGTTAAATTTCCGCGCTTATTTCTTGAACTCTCGGGAAAGGGGTCTAAACAAAGCACAAGTGGCGCATAATCCTTACTTCTTCTTATCTTGGGGACATTGAATCGCTTTTATACTTGTCGCTCTACGAGTGCAAAAGGGTAGTTTTCGCTTCATAATATTTGAACTATGTCCGCGTATAGGTGGTGTACAGACTAATATTCATATCACACTCTATATTCCACTCCCGACAGTGTTGACTATCACTCGGATTAATATCGCTATTGCTTTAGACTTTAACTACAGCACATTATGTTTATACAACTTGACTGATTTTAACTACACTGTCTTATACCCCTGTAATCTCTACCATATTCAAAATATCCAATCGTTGTCCAAGTGGTAGAATTAGCCTAATTATGTTATTATGAGACCAATAGCAAGTATCTCACTGTATAAGGATAACTCATAAGTTAATCCAACATCCCAGCAACGAACTCGTCAAAAATCTATGCATGTCTCGTTGAGAACAGCCATTTTTTTATTTTTGAACAGTTCCTGTAGAACGCTAAGCCCACATTTATGCGCGGCACGGCACTAGCGGCACGATGATCTAGGATAGTCTATTACAGTCGTTTTTTGTCAACTTTCTATCCCTCTCACCGATGACGAACAGTACCGCTTGGGAGCTTTTCCAAAGCTCGGGGATGGGCTTACTGTGAGGAATTTAGATGTCGTATCCTCGATACACTATGACCACTGGAACGGCCATCCGTCAATCAAGACACGGGACGTCACACAAACGAGCTGGCTATATGAAACGAGCTGGCTAGCGACAACTGAGCGTCTCACTCATATCGTTCGTCTAACCATGTGTGTAGCGCCCATGACATCGGCGCGGGCCCACATGTCCTGGCCTCCCCTTAACCCCGTCGTATAATGAATTTAACAATAAAGTACCTGTACTCATAACGGTTGTCACCCTATACACGAACTCACGTCCCGCTAGTCATCAGTTATAGACCTCGCGAGCTTATAGTCTTATGGAAGCCTCCCTTTCCAGGGTGGGCGATGAATGGGAGTTGTGCTTCTCTTAGCTCTAGCTAAGGTGAAATTGCAGAGGCCAACACGATTGTCGAGGGCTGTTAATCCTTCACCTGCTTTTGGAAAAACTTTGCTCTGTTGTCACTACCCTGAAGAGCCCAGAGGCGAGAGGAGATCTGAATGTTCGCGCCCTTCGTAGCCAGTTCCTTAGACTGAATTTCCCTTCATCCACCCTGGAAGTTATGCATACTGCTCTGCATCGATACATATCGATAAATAGCTTCTTCCGTTGCCTGCGCGCAGTCGCGTTGCAGTCCTAACATTGGAGCACATGAAAGAACTCGTTCGCCAAGGATGACCAGTAATAATATCTAGGAAGAGTCTCATGGAAGTGCCATCATATACATATCCATGCAGATCGACTGGTATAAACTAATCCGAAGGAGACACTATAGATTTAGCGCTACCTCTTCATCGGTTCGTGGTGCTATTGGCGTATCCTAAATTCATTTTTTTGCTGAAAATTTTAGTTAATAAATTTTGATCAGTCGATAGCTCAGTCGAAGTTGTCCTCTTCGGCAGGAACACTGATTGAATAATTGAATAGGCATACAACAGAGGAGTGAAGGTCACAGCTCATGCTATTGTGAAACAATTGTCATAAGAAGTTATTACCCGTCTTCTGCTACTATCTCCCACCTATCAATATCTGTTTTGGATGTTCTTTATATGGAGGCTATTCAATCATAATTGCTGAAAGATGCCTTTTCATTTTATTTCTTATTCGCGGGTGGTTCGTCCAAAGAGTACACATTTATCGGCAATTATTATAGTTGGAAGCATTTTTGACCAGTTTGTTCAAAATAACTGTAGGAATCTGGTGAAAAATGTACTAATACCGCTGACTCATTGTGAGATCTATGTGTGGAACTGCTAGCCTTCATGGGAAGTAATTTGTGACCAAGCCCTCAGGAGAAGAGGAGCGCCGAATTGAGTGATACGAGGGTTGCCTTCTATATTTTGAGATTTGGCAATACTAGTGTAGCAATCTAGCAACTGACATCACTATCGTGAAGTTTGACTATTTTGAGGATACGTTGCGAAATTTGAGCGCAATTTGTGTCGTTTACACTAAGTTATAAGATTTTGTTTAGGCCAAGTTATGGGGTTGACTCGTGAGCATTTTCGGTTATTTTCTACAACTTTCGACGTGGGCTAACTCAATAGCAATGCATGGATGAACTTAGTTCAACTTTTGGTGATGAAGCTCCATCCAGGACCAGTGTTCATCGATGGTACAGTGAGTTCACTCGAGGTCGTAGTTCACTCGAAGAAGAATTTCGTGGAGGTCGTCCAAAATCAGTTGTTGTTCCGGAAACCGTTGACACTGTGCACAAACTAATATTGCAAGACCGTCATGTGTCTATCGTGAGATTGAGACAACCTTAAGCATTAGTGGGACTAGCATACATTCAATATTGCATGAACATTTGACTGTGAAAAAAATTCTTTTTGAAAAATTTGTCAATCCCCCAAAAAAGGGACTCGTGTCGGTTGGTCGGAAGGAATGCTCAAAAAAAAAAACGATCGCGGTGCTTCGAAACACGTCTGTGATATCGAGACAGGTGGTGGACCACGGATTAATGCGTATGAGCCTGGAAGGAAACAGCAGTCGACCGTATGGGTATTTCAAGATGAGCCAAATCCAACAAAAGCTGTCCGCGCACCAAGCACTTCCGAGCAATTGTTCTCCTGTTTTTTTGGAAAAACTGGACATGTCGCAACCGTACCACTAGGACAAGCAGAACAGTCAATTCTGAGTGGTATACCACCATTTGTTTGCCAGTTGACTTCCAAAAAGTCAGGAAAACCAACTGCCTAAGACGGATCACTCTTCACCACGACAATGCGAGCTCCCACACATCGGCTCAAACAACTTCATTTTTGAGCACTCAAAACAACGATTTAACAGGTCATCAGCCATGTAGTCCCCGGGTGACTTCTTTTCATTCCGTACGTAAAAAATAAAATGAGAGGTCAACATTTTTCGACACTCGAAGAAGCCGTTGATGCGTTCAGAATCCATGTTTTAGAGTTACCTACATCAGGGTGGCAGAAGTGCTTCGAAAATAGGTTCGAGCCTATGCAAAAGTGTATAGATCTCAATGTGGAGAATTTTGAAAGGCAATAGAGGGATTTTCAATAAATGATATTTGTTTCTGTTCCCAAATCTCAAAATATAAAAGGCAGCCTACGTATAACCGCCTCCCACAAATGTTGGGGTGGGAGAAGAACTTAACAATCAATTGACTATTAACTCATTTCTATGCAAAAGTGTGAGTACGAGTAACGTGCTTTGCCTCATACTTACTTTGAGGCATGAATTCAAATTTATGCAAAAGTGTGAGTACGAGTATTGTGCTTTGCCTCGTACTTACTTTGAGACATGAATTCAAATCGACATTGTGTATCATTCGACTCAAAAAAACGAAACAACATTCAAAGACAGAAGAATAATCAAGAGACCTTATGCAAATCAAACAGAAACATCTATCGTCATGATTCAAAGAAAGTGATGAAATGATGAAATGCCATGACAACCTATCACATATTAGTTGATAGGAAAGATAACGGAACTTACTCTTTCTCCATATTAGTTCATTCATACAATTAAGTCAGGTCCTCCAACAAATTTGACTCTTACACATGCCAGAAAAATTACATTTACTAAGCATGTGTTCAGTGAACAGGCGTAACAAACTTCTTGCCCGAAAAACACTCGGCCTCTCTCCTGTGAATCTTCACGCCTTCTCTCAATTCAGGACCATCATCATCATTACATTACGCTCTTCACGGTTAACGGTGTGGAAACAAGAACCCACCTCGAGCTATCACAACAAAAAGGAGCGTCCACTGGCCTAACTGATTTACTAAAGGGAATTCAAAGACTGTTTAAAAAGGGCAACCTCAATATTAAACAATTACATTGCTTCTATGAAAGTTGTATGACATCTCATGTGAGCTAATATTTAGAAAAAAACAAGAAAGAAAGAAGAAATAACATAGATTTCCCTCCAGCTTACAGAAATTTCACCTATAAATTCATTGAGTTCATTTAGTCTCACAAAAATAAAAGCGTGATGGCAGAGATATTACGATTTCTCCTGCCCAAAAACCTGTTTTTCTGTGAAACCCTCATTTTTTCGGTCACTATTCTCACCACTTCTTCTTCTTCTTCTCCTTAGCATTAGTCCCGCGCGGTCAAAACGTCTACTGATCTTGATAGTTGTCTCTATTTCTTTCTATCTCGGGATCTCCTGCCTTGAGTTTCATTTCGACGATGTCTTTTTGACTACCTCACGCCACCTCTTCTTGGGGACCACACGTGTACGCTTGCTCCATATTCAGACTCCAGTGCCCTTTTTGAAGTGGTCTGGTACTTCCTTATTCACTTTCGTCGGCAAACAGGCCGCTCCGGAACTTCTGCACTCTTTAGTGCTTCCCCCAGACGATCTGCCTTTGATTTGATGTTTCATTAACTACTGTTATTTCGCCTCAGTAGGCGGTGCGGAAGGATCACGAGGTTGGCGCAATCAGGGCAAAACTTTGGCTTAGGACAAGCCTCGACCCTGCTTTTGATATGTGCTATATATGTGGCAAAGTGCTCTTATCCTTTGCACTACCGAGACCCCGCTTGTCCCCGCTTTCTTAATGGCCTATATGCCACCAGTCGGGTAACCCGGCTAACGCTGGGCTTCCCTCCCTCTTGTGACAGAGTTGTCATAATCGGCAAATCGGCCCTTCCCCATTTGCGACAGATAAAACTTTTCGGAACACGAAATGCGACAGAGGACTAATAGGGCATGCAAGGGGTACTCAAAATGTGCCGATGCGTATGTCAATGATTGAAAGTCTTGATCTGTTACGGTACACCTTAAAAATAATTATCCATTGGAGGTTCAACTGATAGGCAACCGAAGCCTTGAATGGCACTCACAAATGTCTCCGAGTCATAATAGCACCATTGTCAAATGTCTCCATCAAGGAAGCTTCCTCTTCTGCGAGTGTATCGTTAGATTAGAAATCCATGATTTTTAGCGGTCGGATAAGTTTTGCCAGAATGTATCGAAGCAGAGAGAAACCATGATCCTTCCCTGAGTCGCAAACTTTCCCGGGTAGCGATATTAATCTGACAGCAAGAGATAGACGGAGTTTCATTTCTTTATAGTTTAGTTCCCTCAGGCGAACCCTGTCACTGCACTTACCTTTCTTGTTGAATAAAACATATTAGAGAGTCGAAGCTAGACCTTACACAACAAAGGCGTTGGGATTCAATTGGTGAGTGGATCCTGCTCCCTGAGGCTCCTTCTATCGTCAACGACCCATCCTGCCTACTCTTCTCCTGGAAAAATTGAACTCTCCAAGTCCACAGAACAGGAGCTATGAATTTCCTATCAAGCATTCTGCATGAGCCCCCCCCCCCCCCCCCCTCACCCCCTGTCGGTGGAGTCCGACCCTGTCACTTACCATGAGTGTCCCATCCTGCCATCTGTACTCCTAACAAATTTGAACGCCCTAGGGCCAACTTTCTAATTTTCGAATTTTCGCGCAACCCCTGTCCTCTGTGGGCGGAGTCCGACGATGCCACCCACCATAAGTGCTCCCATTCTGCCGCCTGTACTCGTATCAAGTTTGAACGCCTTAGGGCCAAATAGACTATTTTCTCACAGCCCCCGCCCCTTTGGGCAAACTTCAGTCCTACCACCTACTATAATTTTCCCATATTGCCTCCAGTATCCCTATTGAATAAAACGCTCTAGATCCACTGGGGTAAAGTCTGGTTCTGCCACCCACCGTAAGTGCTCCCATCCTGCCGTTTGTACCTCGCACCTCGTACCAAGAACGCACACACACAAACAAACACACACACACGCACAAACGCACACACGGAGATATTAGCGCGTTATAGAAGTTCATGTCTCCGGAGCGGAGCACTTCTCGGAGCGCTTTCTACAGGACTGGTCGGGGTAGGCGGTCAAGCGCCTTCTCTAGGTCGGAGTGGGCTAGGTAGCAGAGTCTAGGCTCTCTCGTCACTTCTCTATCGCTTGCTTTGCTGTGAAGGTGGCATCCGCCGTAGATCCTTCTAGCATGGAGGCATCCTTCTTCACACTAGAAACGTTTTTGTGACGTGGTAAAAGTTTCCCCAACTTTGATTCGACTAACCACTCCTAGAGTTTTATTGTGTGCGCACTTAAAGCTCTGGTAGATCAAACATCTCTTATAGCATCTCTTCTCTGCTTAGAGATGGGAACGATAGTACTGCTCTAACCTCGCATCCGAGTACTTCCTTCAGTGGTAGCGGGATCCACGAAATGCGTGAGCCACCTAATCCCATATCCTCCGAGCGCCTCCCATGCCTCGGTCTGTGCCCCACAAAGGCGGGGGGCGCGCGATTCACGCGTGACCCCATTAGAGCTCTTCGCGCACGCAGTATCGTTTCAGTACTTTTCTGTTGAGATGGACCAAATAAGTTTGCAGTAGTCCACGTCTTCACCATGAACAGAGCAATTCTCTTGACTATGGCAAAAAAGCCCCTTCGAGATTGAGAATTACCCTCATAGGTCTACAATTTACTTGCCAAACGTTAAAAATTTTGATCTTTGAACTTTGATTTTGATTTTTTGATTTTGATTTGAAACTTTGATTTTTTCGATCCTAGAGAATGCAATCCTTCTGTAAACGTGCATAGTTGATTATTTCTCTACTTATTCTACTTATAAGGCAGCCGTTATGATGGTAGGCATGATGTTTTAGCGCTTTTTGTCCGATGACCTCATTATATTGACGCGTGAATCGCACCACACCCCACAAAGCCTAGTTTCCTCCCCAACCTTCGTCTTCCGAATTGCGCGACGGACCTTTCCTCTGTCCAGGGACCGGGGCTCAGCTGTGGCCCCTACCTGGGAGCTGTTCTCACGGTAGAATTGTTCATTAAGAGCGTATAGAAGAATTTTTCCCATCTACGCCTGACCTCACCAGGCTCCCTTATTATTGCGCGTTCGCTGTTATCTTATTATTATATCTTATTATCTAACGGTCTTCACCACCTGGATGTCCTAGTAGCCCAGTGCTGATGACCGGCTGGAAAACGAACTGCCCTCCTTTTCGACCACCAAACTTTCCCTTTAAGTCGTTCAGTTTCGTGTTCTTCTCCTTTGCTACACCAGCACTGACAGGTCTCTTGCAACTTTTGTAGACGGCTGTCTTTCGCAGTTCTTGCGAAGTTTTCTGAGCGTTTGTAGGCGGCTTCCATGTGCCCCTAACTCGCTGGACTTCATCGTTCCAGAACCATGCCATCCTCTCCTTTGACCCCTCCCCCCCCCCCCCCCCNGCGTTTCTTTTGCACCCTGCAGTATGACCTTACCTACGTCGTTCCATATTTGCTGAATCGGTTTTTGAAGGCTCGGGAGAGCAATTCCAAAATACTTCTCTCGAGATCGACCTTTTCTACATAGTGTAGCTACATCACCGGATTCGTCGGCCACTGTTATTCTTGCTTTCCTTTTTTGGTTGGCAGCTCGATGGCTATGGCCACCAGGAGATGCCTACGCTGTAAGACCAATTCTTCGCCAGGTAGGGTCTTGACGTCTCCAACAATTTTGGGGACGATTTTTTTACCAGCACATTCTTCGTTTCTGCTTTCTGCTCCAACTTCTCTACCACCGTGCGCCCTTTCCATGTCCCTCCGTTCACTACCAACTTGAGAATTTAGATCACCCGCTATGTTTAAATTTTTTTCCCAGAGCTGATCGATAGCGTCTTCAAGATCAGATAGAACTCGTCCTTCCCGGGCTCGGGGAGTCGACTTGCAGCGCGTACATCGATATTATTGCCCACTATCCCTCTTTTGTCTCTATTCCCTTGGGCATGATTCGACTGCCATTCATGTTGACGGCTGGGGCAGACTCGTTGAAAGTTTCGGCGACTTCTAAGGCCATACAATTTCGTTTAGCGTCTCCTCCGTTGTAATAGAGCTTGACACATCCTCCGATTTCTCCGGCCTTTTCTCCTTTCCAGCGGTTCTCTCGAAGACATAGATTTGGGTATTCCTGCACTCATTAGATCAGCAATATCTCGGTACATTCCAGTTAGTGATCCCGAGTTCGGAGTCCTAATTCGAATTAATTATTTGGCCGAAGTCACTCACTGTCGATAAGAATCGCATGCTGTCCACATGACTCGTGCGAGGGGTCCTGTAAGCTACTTTTGACCGAGATCCTAGCTTTGACACTGATCCCTTTAGAGACTTTGGTCATGGTTGCTGCGACAGGATTCCTTCATTGGCGGGCCTGTGAAAGTAGGTCTGACGCTAGTACAAACATCATTTTTGTAATTTTTGCAAGGCATGTTTTTTACCACAACAAACATCGAACTAGTGATCTTTCTGAGTGCATATATTAGTTTCACCTAATATTGACCTCCAACTTACTTAATGACGAATTGCGGACAGCAAATAACCACGGAGTTTTCGCACCTACATAATTAAGGACACCTGGCGATAGGTGCGGAGTGACTTCAACTCTACACAAGTTCTCACACATGAAAAAAGCTCAGGTATCATAACGGGACAAGGTCTACGCATGGCTTGCACCACACGCTTGGACACTCTTTCTTACTCTGCGGTGGCGTCGTGGCGTTTGCGCTGGAGCACATTATTCTGAGGTGACTGCCATGATGCTGCTCTCCCCAACTAATGAGCTGTTACACCATGATTGGTATTGTGTCTCTATTTCTATTATGTTCCTCTTCTTTTGTATTTCTCCCTTGACGACTAACTACTGAACACTAGTTTGGCGATCTCCTTGATTTCTGAAGTACCATTTGTCTCAAATTTTTTTAATTCCTGCACAGCTGCTGACAAATCATGAGAATGTTGTTCAAATGTGTATTCAACCTGAAGATTGCCATCCACAGACTTCTTGATTGAAATGGAAGCAAATATTTATGAAAAATCTCCACAGTATTTCAAGTTGGCATATGGGCGGCATGAGGATACTTTTTATGACATATAACACAATTCTAAAAACTTATGTAATTGAGCTAATGGGCATATAAGTCATAAGTAAGAGGAGCCGAATTGAGCACTAGGTGTACATAAGGGGTTATATTGAGGAACTTTCTCGCTGCTCTAATTTTCTTAGCCTTCACGTACATCCTTAAAGCATTATGTCTTTTTCTTGGCAGGAAATGTTTTGTATGTTGATGAGGTGACTTATAAGCGTTCGGGTAGTGCAACTACAAACCACCAGGTATCTTGTGTGCGGATAGCATCCAAAAAGACTGCCCACAACCCCCGTTCCTGAAAAGCAAGGCTCGCTGAGCAGCATGCTGCCCATCGTCGTCATGGTCGTCCCTTTGGAAGCACAGTAGCACATGTGTGGTCTCCCACACGTCACGCACTGCACGCCGCAGTCGTCGTCATCGTGCGGAGGTTTCAGGCAACGACTACAAAGACTCAGCCTCGCAACCGCATCTGGGAATCATTTGCAACATGACATGGTATGACCGTCTCGGTTATGTGCTATTGGGCAGAGAGTGCAGGACGAACGCGTTTCCAACCGCTTCAGCAGCTCGCTGAGGGATGCTCAAAGGTTGTAAAGGCGACCATCAACGTGTTGTGAGGAAGACAGAATATCGACAATAAACGAGGAATAGGTTGTATCGGCTTGATCGAGCATCGCACTGATGTCTGATCCAAGTGTTAACTTGCTATGGTGCTGTGCTCATATACATTTTTACTCAAAAGGAACCCCGTAGAAGATGCAAATATACATGTGAGACATAAGTGTGTCAGAAGTACTCGCAAGAAGTATACAAGGGAAGGATCCCAAGTCGAAGTGGCCATTTGAAATGGGACCTA
>UZAF01018002.1:0-35986 GCA_900617895.1 Haemonchus placei | reverse complement strand
TATCGTCGTCAAATATTCTTGAGGAGGGAGAGGATGAAGCCAGCTCACCGTCTGACCAGGAGCCATCGCGAAGCCCGACTCGAGTTTGCAAGAGAAATTTTTTTCAAGAAACTGGAGAAAAGTGAGGGTTTTGACTCATTTTAGAAAGTGCATTGCTAAGCTCCTAAAAGGTTTAGGTGATTTTTTCCGATGAAAGAAATACAGTCTGGATGGTTCTGACGGGCATGTTTATTACTGGAGGGATCTACGAAAGGAGCCTAGGAGTTTTGCGAAACGTGTAATCGGCGGAGGAACTGTTATGGTATGGGCGGCCTTCTCTTCCTATGGAACGCAGGAGATGGAATTCATTTCCACGCACATGAATTCGCAAGAGCATCAAGATATTCTTCAGCGCAGTTTGCTTCCTTACCTCCACGATCATAGGCGGAAAAGACTCGTTTTCCAACAGGATAACGCTCCTGCGCACGTCTCGCGTTCAACTTTGGAGTGGCTAGGGGATCACCATGTGGATGTATTGGACTGGCCTCCATGCTCCCCGGACCTAAATCCCATAGAGAATCTCTGGGGTTTCTTGGTGCGCAGGGTCTTTGCCGGGGGTCCAGTATGACAGTGTTTCTTCGCTGAGAGCAGCCATTCTAAGTGCATGGAACTCAATTCCAGAAAATGTAATTCAAAATCTCGTTGACAGTATGCCAAATAGAATCCTCGAAGTTATTCGTAAAGTAGGTGGTCCAAGTAAGTATTAATGTTTTACCAATTGTGCTTTTTTTCTGTTTTTTTCATTTTGTGTCGAAGTATGGCATATAATTTTGACGCGGCACATTTATTAAAATGAACTGTAAAAATGAAGCTGTTTCTCTGAACAGGGGTATGTCTCGTATATGTGAGTCTCTGACACAGTCCATTGTAGTGCAGTATGTCACATGTGACAGAAGTGGGTAGGAACCGAGATAACAGGAAAATGTGGGGGTAGCATAAGCAATTGACGCGCACTGTAGTGTCAGTGAGTGATACAGGGTGAGATGAATTGCAGACAAGGATTTACAGAAAATAATCACAGCTGATCAAGGCTACTGAGTGATTTAAATCTTTCGGTGAAAACAATGTAGTCTTGCGTGCATTCTGATATGTTTTACAGGATGAGAGGGAAATGATAGAGTAGGATGACGAAAAATGAGGGGTAAGTGCAGTGAAAAAGGCCGATAAAGGCCAGTACCACATGAGTAGAACGAAGTTTGGATCATGCATTTTTACTGGATTACAACGACAATAATGCGATGAACTCGGCCAAAGATTTGTATTCACGAAGATAAAAAGGGCTATGAATATGGACTTCTGATTGTGGTGCTACTATCATTTGACAACACTATTCGCTTTCAGAGTATACGGGAAGATTCCGTTATCGACAAGACCGCTGAAGAATATAATCAGGTTGTCGAATATTTACATGATAGTGCTGTAGTCACGGAACATTAAACACACTTTGGAGGCCAAAAAAAAAAGGTCATTCACGATTTCAACTAGGATCTCTTCGACAGCCGGGTCTACCTGCCAGCCTACAGAATTATGCGGGATGGATATGTCGTTCCTCTTCTCCCTTCCAAAGCTCGACATGCCATCACCGTCGATGAAGAGTTGTATAGTGACAGAATTAAATTAGAACGCCTAAAGAATCTTACGCCAGCTTCGTCAGAACCTTGATTCCGCTTTCATTTGTGGGACTGCGAAGGGCCCACATTGTTGAAAATTAGCAGGAGCAGCAGCGAATTATTGGATCTAAACCTAGACGATATTGGCAAATATTGGCAAAAATCTCATAATTTCGTTTGAAAGTTTCTCAGATAGGATCAAAATCCGAAGCTCTATTTAAAATTGCTCTAGATTGGGAAACGTGGTTGGGTGGACGCAAACAGTTTATAGTGGCGGAGCAAAGGTCGAAAATTCACAGCTCCTCTGAAGGACGCGTAATGTTCCAGAATCTTTTTGCATATTTGGTCGTCGTCATTACTTATGATCTACGAAATCATCGTAAGTCCTTACTTTTCTGGAGAATTTGTTTCATTCTGTCTGTCTGTCTGTCACGAAATTCGATATTACCGAAAAAGCACGTGAAGAGATCGAGTGTCGTTTGAAGGCTCGGGTCTGAGGCAAGATTAACACAGCACCTATGAGCTCACGGCCGTTCTGTTATCAGTGGGCAAACATGCTCTGAAATAGATAGTGCAAACAGAGAAGTTAATAATTTGGTTTTGGAAAAGCAGGCACTGGGGAAAATCAACATAGGTTAGGAATGTGTCGAGGGATCATACAAAGGAGTCTAGTCCTCGATAGGCCGTGTCCGTCGGGCTCTCGAAGTACTATTCACATAAAATCACAACCAACCTTAGCCTATGGCCAGATCCTTAAGCGGTGGAGCCCAGATCCGAAAGCTCACAACCGTATTTTATACGTACTTTGCTGTGACGCATCAGCTCGATCCGGAGTACAATTGTTTGTATCATATGTCCTACGATAGGCCTGTGGCCTAAACCTACACCCTGGAAAAATGCAGGGCGAGTATTTTGGCAAGCTGCCCACTGTTTGAATCCAGTTTGTTGCGGGACCCACGCCATCATCCCTTTACTGTACCTTCGTTCTGGCGTTTTGTTTCAATTGCTGTTGGCGGTTCTCTAGAACTCGGCATTGCAAAAACGTGCTAATGCCTACTTTTCGCCTTCTCTTGTTCTTCATCGCTGTTTTCGTATGCTTTCCTTTTCCATACTATTATTTCAGAATTGCATTTACGTATGCGTGTTTTTGGTTAAGTTTTTAATCGTTTTTATCGCTACGTCATTATCGTCAAATTCGCTATTGTCCACAATTCATGCGATTTCCTTAGCGTGAGTTTTCATGATGATTATTGTGATGACAACTCGCTCTCCCTCAATTTACAAAATACGCATAGACGGATTCGAATATAGTGGGAGGAGATCAAACTATGATGACCTATAAGCTTCAGAATACCTGACCTTGCCTATTCAAGCCGGGATTAAGCTTGACTAGAAGATGGTTACCAAGTTCAATTAGGGAAGAGCTGAGCTTCTAATCTTCATGTCAGACGGTCGAAAGCAGTGCGTTCCGACCGTGGCGCACTGGTACAATAGGGAGTGCGTGATAAATAAATAAGATTTATGGTCGATGTTCCACTAAATGATTGCGTGAAGATACAATGCAACGTTCCAGAGCTACACTTCAAAGTTAATGCTCTGGTCAAGCGAGAATATGACGGAGCTATCGCAATTCTCACTTCAGTCGCAGAGAGGATGCGCATTATAACCGACGTTGACATTGGTGCACCTCCAGGAACAAATGTTATACTATCTAGACCTGATGTGAGCGGTGGCAAACGATAAATGCACGAAGCCGATTTCCATATGGTGAGGGGTATTTTTCTTTCATACATACTATTGATAGAGTGGATTATTATTATTGTTGCCTATACTGCTATTATTCAGAGGGTCAGAATTCTTAGAGAAATGAGGAGCAAAACTCAGACACTAGAGGAAATACACGTCCATCCCGACCGTATTTTATTTTGCTCTACTTGTTTCTAAAAGTTCCTGCTCTCCCTGCAGGCATGGATTCAGAAAAGCCAGGGGAACTCAATGGATGAGATCACAGAATGTCGCATTTGGGCCCATGAAATATGTGCTCGTAGTGTACAATTCCGAAGCTGCAGAGCTCGAATGAAGGATAAGTACAGTATTTCCTGTTTACGGATGATTACCTTAGTAAGTTGACATGATACAATGGATTCAATAGATTACGTTAAAGAATGTTAAATGATTGTATGTTCTCATCATTTTGATGGTAATGAAATTGTAAAATTATTGTGATGTTGAAGGCAGAGTTCACGATAACTTTGGGGTATCCGTTTTTTCACGAAATGTGGCAGATATCAAACTGAATCATTCTGCAGAATCAATTCGCCTGGGCTAAAAGGTAAATAAATTTGGTTATATTCATGTTTTTAATGCAAAATATTCTTCTATATGCTTATGTTTCGTTGAACTGCGTTATTCTATGAATTTCATGCCAGTATTTTCTATTGTTTTTTATTTGCAATGTATGTTCTTCATTTGGGTCATTGATGTGTTCTTGTACTATGTCAAGAACACTCTTTGACCTTCTTTTGAAGAACTGTGTTCAATTAGAATTTGGTATTAGCATGCCAACCCCCCTCTTCCCCGCATCCCCCTGAAAATGTGAGTGTGGTTTCTTTTTAAAAATTTCATGCGTTACTATAGTTGATTTGAACTTCTCCACCTATATATTCGTAGATATTACCTTGTATAATGTTGTTATCATGCACTCATTATGTTTTGCGCAGGAGATGTATTTATTAACACATTGATATTGCAAGTGTAACTAGGAAAACACAAGCCTTTCAAAAAAAATTCATTCAAAAATTAGATATAACTAAAATTAGCAATAAAACAATAACACCAACAATTAATACTATTAAAAATTATGATTTGATGCAGGGCATTGAAAATAAAACCGTAAACGTTAATAGAAATGAGGAAGATAAGTGAATTTAAAGGCACAGTTCATGATAAATTTCATGGTAACATAACACGAAATAGATATTCGAACGAAGCTTCAATAGTTGCAATGGCGCTAAGTGCTGACCATATCTAGCCGAAACTGAACAGCGCCAAATAATTTATACGGCTGGCCCTCAAATTTGCGTTACGGGATATGTTATACGTCCAATTTCTCGTGAACTGTGTCTTTGAAGTAAGTGTGACCACAAGATTAGGAACATTTTACAAAGAAAACAAAGGTAGATGCTGAAGTGTGAAAGTGAGACAACATAAATATATGAAGTGAATATATGTGTATATAAAGCAATTATGTTATAAACTAAAACAAAACAAAGCCATATATACAGATATAGATATACTGAAAGATAAAAGAAAGCGCAGTCGCAGTCGATACTACATGGTGGAGTGGACGTAGATGGGATGGTTACGACGGAGTGGAATGACGAGGAAGGCCACGGATCTGTAATCCAAATAATCTATTACACAATAAAAGTTCGAAAACATAGTTGGTTTGAAATATCTGCAAAAAAGCGTTAAAATCGACTACTTGGTCTCGTAAAGGATGGTTAATAAGGGCGTTTTTCTAATAGCTTGATAATCAGATGTCAAGCAATCAAGGGATCCCTTGCCCTGTAGTTATGGATGATCCTGACCCGGAAGTTGTTCAGCGCCTTCGTAAAAGGGATGAGGAAAAGTTGGCGCGTAAACGGGCCAGGATCGGTTAGCCTTTTACAACCGAAATGTACAAAAGCATCAGGTTACAAAGATTGCATCCTGTTTAGATATTGTCTGTTGCTCTCGGAGGAGATGCAACCTTCAAGGATAGACACAACCGAATTGTGCTTTGGCTCATGCGTACCATGTTCTACGGTACGCGAGAGGGGGCCTCGAGAGCAGTGGAAGTGGTGGACAGGCAGTCTACGAAAAAGAAGCCGTGAGGGGGTTGCGCCGTAAGCTCAATGAATGTGAACACTGCATTGTTCACCACCCCTTCTTTCGTAAAATAGCTTCCGATCGAGAGGTACCTCTAACGTTGTTTGTGAGTAACAACGTCTAATTCCACTATGTATAGTCGAGCCAGGTACTGCGCATAATGCTAGAGCAAATGAGGTTTGAGAAGAAGAAGTACAAGCGGCATGTGGAAGATGAAAATAAGTAAGTTACCATCACGTCCTGTGGCTGATTTCGAGTCGCCTGAAACAAAACCGCTGCGAAGTAATTGGCTTGGGAAGAATTCGCCACGGACAAGTCATGGTGATCTCTCGATTTGGAAAAGACGGAGCTCCTTTACTTTTCTTCCTTCCTCTTCTTGTCCTTCCTTGCTTCCTAATTCCTTCCCAATTCTCGGTCTTCCTCAATCTCCTTTCTTCTTTCTCTGTTCTCTTCCTTCCCACTTCTTAGAGTTCCACCTTCTTAATCCCTTTTACTTCTTTCTTTCTTCTTTCTTCTTCCTTTTTCTTCCTTCTTTTCACTTCTTACGTTTAATTGTTTTTTCATTCTTCACTCTTCCTTCTTGTTCCTTCCTTTTTTCTCTCTTCTTCCTTTCTCTACAGTCTTCTGACCCATTTGCTCTACTCATTTTTCTTCTTTCTTCGTCTTTCCCTATTTCTACATATTCTTTTTTGTTCTTCGTTCTTATTGCTTCTTCTCCTTCTTGTCCCTTCTTCATTTTACATCTTTTCTTCTTGCCCCTCCTCCTTCCTGTCTAATCTTTTTCTTCCTTCTTCCCTCTCTTTCTCCTTCTTTGTCCTTCCATTTTTCCTCCGTCTTCTCGTTTCTTCTGACTTTTCCTTCTTCATAACAAGTTCCCACTTTATATTATTCTCTCTTCTTCTTCGTTCTTCTTTTCCTTTTCATGTTCTTAAACTCCTGTTTTCCTCCTTTTGCTTCACATTCTTATCCTATTTCTTTCCTCATCTTTCCTCATTCTTGCTCTTCCTCTTCTCTTTTCCTTCCTTTCTCTTCCTTCTTCTTGTTTGCTCCTAGTTCCTCGTTCGTTGTTCTTGTCCCTCCTCGTTTTGTCTTTCATATTCATCTTCTTTTACCTTCTTTCTTTTCACTTTATTCTCCTTTCATTTTTTTTCTTCTTCTTATTCTTCCTTCATCTTGGTACTTCTTGATTGATCCTCGTCTCTTCTTCTTTATTAGTCATCTTTTTGTAATTTTCCTCATTCCTCGTTTTCCTTCGTACTTCTTCGCTCTTCTTCACACCTCTTCATCTTTCATCTTCATCTTTCGCCCTCTTTCTCCTTTTTCTACTTTGTTCTTTCTTCCAGACTATTGCAGCGCTGCTCCTGTACTTCCTTTTAGAGAAGGTTCTTTTGTCTGACCTCCTTGACGTCCTCGCTTCCAAACCCGGTACATACGCGTTCAAAAACAGACCCATTTGAAACATTCATTTCCGCAGAATAACTTTCAATTCCATGCTTCATGAAGGCTTCCACTGCCACAGGAATCTCTAGTCTCCCCGCAATCTATCTAATACACCCTTCGTTTAACCGCTCATGAGCACCGTCGATGGAAAAGTATACCAGAGTATTCCTTCCTCCATGCACGCCGCATTCATTCGACTCTTCACGTCCTGATTTACGCTGCGGTTGACGTCTATATCATTCCTTAGGTGTCGAATACTCCTGTAGAAACCAAGGAATAAAGATTTCTCCACGTCTAATCGAATTAAATCTCAGAGGGCGAAAATTCTGTTTGAGAGGGGGACGGCCTCCAGTCCATCGGCGAGCTTCTTTGCAAATACTTCCATTATTGTTTGATATTATTTGATCGATACCAAGTTAATGATTGTTTTTGACAATACTAGGTTGATGCATAATTATAGTGAGTTTTTTCGCGGGTCTTTTTCTCCCGAGACATTTCGAATATTGAACTCATGAGTGATAGAGATAATGTTCTCGCTCTTCTCAACAGAAATACGTCTAGAAAGTCATCCTCAGATTTGCAACATTACGCCCTACTACGTCGAGAAGGTTGGAAGGTGACACAGTCATCTAGCGATCTCAACGAACTTTTCGGCGATGGAACCTCAGACAGCCAAATAATTAGTGGGATTTATTCCGTCATTTTCACCCAAAGGAATTCCTATGGATTATAACGTCAATCACTCGTTAAAAAGTTCGCTAGGCAACAGAACTTACGACGACGTGAATGGCCTCATGGCCGATGTCAAGGCGTCCAAATTCGAAACTTCTCCGCTACGCCTCAAGAAACCTAACAAGTGGAAAGCAGTGCTCGACGTAGATGGTGGATGCGTTCTGTAGTAACTATTTGAGCATGTCTTTGTTCGTAATTTTCTTTTAAATGAAAATTTGTTGGAAAAAATCAGCAATAATTATGCATCAACCTTATATTTCACCAACATTTGTACTCGAATTTCACCGTTAGCACTCATTCCTGCGACTGAAATGAGGGATTATTCGATATCGAAGCATCGATGATTAGCGGTCCGTCGGCCAACAAAATAGCATCGAGTACGTCCATCTTGTTTCTCGCTTTCTCTTCGCTGCACCCACGGTGAACAGAAGCCACGTATTTTCCTGAAAAAGAGCTGCTGCAAAATCGAGTTGTCCAACAAGTAACAAGTTGGCCTACCGAAGCATTAATACTTATCATTCTCACACTCCATCATGCGACTTAAAGCTTCTTTCAATATCGCCGAAGCCCCTGAATCTGTAATATCCAAACCGCAGCCATCCACATTGCCTGGATAAAGCAGCATACCATTATCGGAGCTCTTTCTTTTTTTGCTTATGCGTGGTTGGACTAGGACTTCCATAATCGCTCAAACTGCTGCAAGACGAGTTGACTGAAGAGTAGGTACTCGCCACCGATGACTCACAGCCAGAAGGCTCATCCCACGATTGCCGGAAGTTGCCCTGCTCGTCTATATTCGAGATTGTGGTCTTAGAATGAAATAGTTGCTGACAACTAGAGAAACCATTCCAATATCTATCTATGGAAAATACCCTGTGTACTCCGCGCTTTCCAAAAAAATTTTGGCATCTTCAAATATCCAATGCGACATGGCGGACGCCCCTGATTCCTTCTTAGCCCTCCGCCTCTTCCAATGGTCTGGAAGGCTTCTCCATATGCTCTTTATGTCTGTTACTAAAACATCTAGCATGAATGTAGCTTGTGCGATGACGGAATTAGAGACGACCAAACAAATGTGGATGTCACGGTGAAACCATCGCTTCCCAAAACTAGGAAAATCCTTTCCCACGCGCTTTCTTTGTGGTCCTTCATTCTGTAGAATTCGTAGCTGAGGTTCCAGATACACATTTTATCTTCGATCAACTTAATTAACCGTGGTCGCGCATCCTCTGAAAAATGCTGTCTTTTGTAAATATTCCTTGTTGTTTCAAGTTGTTTGTTGATGTTATGTGTTTCATGTTTCAATGTTCAAATAAAAACTTGAAAAACCATCAACACGCATACAAAGATTCCTGCCGAAATTATTATGTTAGCGGAGCAGCGCAGATGTCCAGTTTTTATTTGTGTATGACACTGTACTAGAAGAAGTGAGTTACTGGCGAGTGGCGCACTACCACCCACGCATGGTCGCTCGTTCAATCCTGGATCGATATCCGCCTAGGCCAACCAAGCCTTCCATTCCTTCGAGATGACTTAATTTGTACTGGACTCGTGTGGGAGGGTAAAAGCACCGACTTGTACAACAGCTGGTACACAACTGAAATTTATTCCATACAATCTTACGCCCGTCATCCCCATCCCACTCAAAGGAGAATGACAAAAGAAATTCATCATGTGTACAATGCATTCACAATGAATAAAGAACAAGAAGATCTGACCATAGAAAGAATGAAGAACAAAAATATAAAGAGGGGAATCCACTCAAAAAAAAAAAGACTTTGCTCATATGTCCTTCGCGCTCGTGAGCTTTTCTGATGCTGCCACATGACACGTCCGATAATATCAAAGCCTGAAAGTAGCACGATCAGAGGGCAGAAAAATACTCGGCGCACACATCATCAACGGCAAACATTAAAAATATCGGCTGTTCACTGTAACATCAAGGTCGTGCTGTTCAATGCTAGCGCTTATGCAGAAAAAGTGCAAAACGTGGAAAAGAAGAGATGACAAAAAAGAACAGAAAAAANAAAAAACAGAAAGACCAACGAAAAGACAGCAGAATTACAAACGCTTTGACGCTTATTCGTTCAAAACTTTTTCCCGTGAAATTTGGGAACAAGTGCATATTTCACCCTCCCCTCCCCAGCACTATTCGACTGCAAACAGCAACATCCACATAACTAAGAGCGAGGGTTTGTGCGATAGTAGACTTAGTTATAAGCAAAGTTATGGATGTCTGCAATTTTTCGCACCTTATGTGCGTTTTTCTTCTCTACTGAGTTCGTCATTAGTGCTCGTATACTCTAGACATGGCAAAAAGGAAAGAGATTCGAAAAGGGTCATCATCTGTATCTTCAGGTGATTTTGAGTTCAAGCTCTTTAGAATATCTGGAACACGATCAGATTGCAGTTCAATAGTGGTAAATCTTCACAACTCGCCCATGCTACACATACTGAAATTTCGGAGGATTCGATCCACTACGAAAGGAGTTCGACGGGAAAGTGCGGCTGAAGAAGCATTTGACCGAGGACTTTCGAGCGCTATTGTAAGTCGAAGGCAGCTTTCACGAAGGAAATTCACGAATAAAAATAAACGAATATAAACACGAAAAAACTACAAAGCAAGAAAAACCGAAAAAACTGCGACCGACGCTCGAAATGCACAAAAACTAGTCATCCTCGATTCGCGGTATCGATCGGTACCCACTGCTGTCACACACTTGAATAGCGCAATCGCATAGCCGCTCGCACGCGCGCACGAAAATGTACCTGCGTTTCCACCTGCGTGCCGGCACGAACCTCGAAGTATGGTAGCAGCCAGATACACATTGTTCTGAACAATACACACTACTGCATCTACATATTGATTGCTATGATCAAGTGAAAAAGAAATAAACAATAGAGTGAACGAGCAAAAATCACTCAGCACCCTTGCTTCTCAAATTTACGCGCTAAATAAACATAAGCAGCACAATACTTGTGCAAACATATAAACGTTATGATACTTACATTGAACATCACGATATCTAGGGATTTATTGCTGAACACTTTGGAAGAAAAAGAGTAATATATGAAACTTTACAAATTTAGCCCACCACACTACCATTTCCGAGGAAATGCATGGCAATATGGGGTTTAACTGCATAAATTCTTCAGACCAAAGTAAAAGAGTGTTTTTAGCATTGTACAAGAACACATCAATGACTCAGTTTGAAGAAAATGCAATTCAAAAGATGTTGCACTAGTACAATATTTATTGTACATGGACAGCCATAGAGCTCCTGGAATAAAAAATATTTACATGCAATATTTTACTCGAAATATCTTACACGAAATTACTCGAAATTTCAGTAAACTGAGGGAAGCTCAAGAATGCTATCATGCACACTCTATGAAAAAAAACAATCAATAGGCGCATGAAAAAATTTGATTTTAATCATCACAGCATAACCGTCGCTTCATGCAAAAGTAATTTTCCAATTCAAATACATGAAATAGTGACCTGATCGTTTCGATGGCGGCCAAGAATAATTAATTAGAATAGAGTAGAATATTAGCCGGATAGCGGGAATACAGCCGAATACTACATGCTACCAGTAGGAGGCGGGCGATCAGCTGATGGATTTTTCACTAAAGTCGTTCCAATGCGAAAGTGGTGAACGACAATTAGATTTCGGAGACAGCTTAGCGAGGGGCGGGGCTCCCCGTGCCACACTATCTGGCCCCTTATTGTGCCCTATCCAGAACGTTTTTCTACCTCATTTCGGCACATATGGTAACAGTGGGGGCCTCGAATTCATTCCATGTAAAAATCTCCGAAACCATTTTTATCGTGAACTGTGCCTTTGATTTTGTACCGATGATTACCATAGTATGTGACTACTGAGTTATGAAGAAAGCCAACTTTCATTAGGTGCAACCGATTACTGAGTGCACATGAAGAAGTATAAAGTTATTGATACCGTTCTATGGATAAAAGCAATGCTAATAAAAATTAGCAGCCATTGTTTTTGCAAGATGTGCCAATTATGAATATAGTGTAGATGAAATGACAGCGAGTTAAGCGTAACAAAAAGAAAGGGCAAAGCGAGTTGAGCGTAAAATGGGGCGAAGAATCTTGCTTCATATATTAGAAAGGGTTTCCGGCAGCTTGAGAAAAAAACTCCAAAATTTCTAATGTCGGTAGGAATAGTTGGTCGTGCTCCAACAACAAGCACAACAAGAACTCAGCTTCCTCATTGTCACATTATAGGAATTATGTGCTATCGGGGCGAAGTATACTTCGTAGTGGATCTACACCAGTCGAGAAGGTATTAGGCGGCATGTTTTGCCTTGGAGCAGAAAGGTCAGTTTTGGCTATCGAACTTCTCCCCGACTGATTCATATTGATTGGTAGGCCACTGAATGTTTTGCCTTGGAGCAGAATTATGTGATGGACCATTTTTCCCTTCTAGGAGCTTTAATATCATTTACTATGTACAGTCCTTGCACACTGCGGCTACATATAAGTACTTTAAAGAACTGTCATGGTGCTTAAAATATAATTATGACTCAAATGATTGATAGTGTACAACCATCTCTTTTCGTAATTGCTTTTACATTAGACACATAACACACAAGAGTGGTTTATTACGCACAATGGCAAGGTTATACAATTGCCCGGAGTTCATGCCCTACTGCTGATATTCAGAACACCACTAAACTAATCGTAAAATAAGAACGTTCACTGAATGGCACGTTTTCATCACATTTCCTTGAATCACTTCGCAAAACGTCAAAATTAAACGATAGTAAAATGTTGATGGCGAGTCCCGCAACGAGATAAATACAAACAGTGGGCAGCTGGCGAAAAAATTCGCCTTGCATTGTTGAGGGTGTAGGTTCATGCGACTGTTTGAAAGGCAGGTGAATGCGCTCTGGATTAGGTCAACAAATCAGCAAACTCATCCGCAGTGAGCTGAATGCTCTCGATTTTCTTGCATAAAGTCATAACCCACCACAGCTATTCCCAGACTCCTCAAGGTCGCAGCTCAGATCAAGGAACTCACGTATGTTTGATGCGTTCTTATTGTTACGCACGCGTGAGTGTGCGGTGCCCTACTGATTTGGGCATACCATGGTTCATTCTTCTCTACACTTTTCTCCTTGACCGTTTCTGAGATCACTCCTTGGGATAAAGCCGCGGTCCTCCGAGCACAGCCCCATCGTCGAATCGAAAAACGACCCCTACAGGGCGGTGTTAGAGCTTTAAACTAATTTGGCCACCTTACCTAAAATTGGCCGTAGTATGAAGAAACAATTAAGGCTGCATCATTCACAATGAAGCGTGAGGATAGTATGTTCATGTGTGAAAACCTCTATATCCACAGACGCATAATCTCATGCAATATCCCTTCTCACTACTTCTTTGGAGCTTTATATTACCTAAAGGCACAGTTCACGATGAAAAAGTTTCTAGGCTTTTCCCCTAAGTTTACCCAGTGGCCCTCGAGAGCAAACACAGGACGCTGTCGGGCTTGAAAACTTAATAGATAGGGCATGATAAAAGCCTAGTTACCGGATTCGTCGACGTCCACGCCCATCGGCCGATGACATGTCAGGAGGGTTGCCGAGGCGATACAGGTCGCGCTATTCGTGCCAGCAATCACACGTTCAGCACCCAACTAGCTGATCGCCGAGTGGTAAAGAGATGTCTTATTTCGATGCTGTTACTACTCGCTATACTTTCTGCTGCTGCAGTCATTCTTTCTGCATGTTTAGCTGCAGCAGACTATCTACAATGCAGAACAATAATAGAAGATGAAATTCGATTCAGCGGCAATATATTCAGTTGTACGCAATTGCACACACTGCAGACAACTCGCCCAATCGTAGACGGGTATGGGTACTTACGTGCGTCCGAGGATGGGCGCGGCAAATTGCGCGGCGAAGTGCGTGGTGATTCAAACGACTATGGCGCCTATCATTGGGGTCCAAACTCGAAGTAGAGTAGTTTAGTAGGGACTGCTGATACAGATAATCTACTCTACTTCAAATTTGGGCCCCAATGGTAGGCGGCAGAGTCGTTCGAATCCCCACGCACTTTGCCGCGCGCATCCTCGGACGCACTTTGCCGCGCGCATCCTCGGACGCACTTTGCCGCGCGCATCCACGGACGCACGTAAGTTCCGTCCCCCATCGTAGACGGGTATGGGTATATACGTGCCTGCGAGGATGCGCGGGCAAATTGTGCGGCGAAGTGCGTGGTGATTCGAACGATTCTGGCACCTATCGTTTGGGCCCAAATTTGAAATGCAGCAGATTATCAGGGTCAGCTGGTACTACTAATCTACTCTACTTCAAATTTGGACCCTAATGATAGGCGCCAGAGTCATTCTAATCACCACTCGCCGCGCAATTTGCCGCGCGCATCCTCGGACGCACGTAAGTTCCGTCCCCAATCGGGGACTGCGCCTTTACCACCCGAAGATGTTCGCGCTTTTCTCGCCATTTCTGCATTATTCTGCATCGTAACTTTCATTATTCCACTACCGTAGTTATATAGCTCAGAATGGTTGTGAACTGTGCGTTTAAGCACCTACCGTCCGTAAAGGACCACGTTTCTATCACCCCAGAAAAGGCTGGGGAAGATTGGCTCCTATTTGAAACCAGTCGATCGAATGAATATGGACGTTTTGAAAACAAACCAAGGAAACCTCCAAGATGGGTGGCGCTTCCGAAATCTCTCCGAGTTGATGAATTAGTTGTTAATTCACTTTGATTACCATGACTTACGGGATTCAAATTAAATACTAAACCGTTCAATCAGTACTTTCGTCAGCTAAGGGCGGTACTTGGTCGAATTGCATTAGGCTGAGTTTAAATCACGAACTGCATGTGCTTGCGAGGCCTCTTTATTTCAGGAGGAGAACCCTTAACATTCTATTCAACAGCGAGTTATTATTTGATTGTTTTCTGATATGCTAAATTCTCCTTTAGCTAGATCGAACAGATCTCGCGAGCATGCATGTGAATGCCCTTATAGCGCGCGATTGGGTGCGAAGGGGGACGGTAAATTCGTGTGATTCGGATTGCGCGCTGCAAATTGCGCGACGAAATCCATAACTATTTTGACTTTGGCGCTTATTATTGAGGCCCAACTTTCAAGTAGAAAAGACTAGTAGTATCAGCTGACTCTACTTAACTATTCTATTTCGAGTTTGTGCCCCAATAGTAGGCGCCAGAGCCATTCGAAACACCACGAACTTCGATGAGGAACTTGCCGCGCACGGCTCGAATCGCACGAATGTACACACACCCGGTGCGAAGACCGCGACGCAACTTTGGGAGAAGCACTCACACCCTTTTTTTTCAGAAGCTAACAATCATAGTAATGCAAACAAACATGTAGCAAAATGGTACAGAAAACTTTTATTCTTTTAAATTACAAATTGACCCGAAAGAAGCATAACCGATTATCACAGCAGAAAATTTGTTGGACGCCATGCGACTGAGCTGCTCGTAAGTAAAGCGATTGAGATCAAGCATCGAGGAGGAAGGAAAACTAATTCTAAGCTCGTTGTCTACTTCTTCATCGAAAAATTCAGTATCACTGTTCAAAACATTTCCCTTCAGTTGAAACCCTGAGAAGTGGATCGATGACCAAATTCCGGTACTGTTTTGAAGCAGTAGCATTCAAGCAAGCGCATCGCTGTTGGTTTCAGTTGTTTTTTCATTTGTGGGCTGAAAGTAAAACTTCTGTTATCATGTATAGGAAATTGAGTTATGTTGTCGTACATAGTAATCTGGAAACGTCGAAGGCACAGTTCACGATAACTTTATGGGACCTGTTCCAGATGAATAATGGAGATTGTAGTCAGAATAGTACAAAATGACCATAAAAACGCGAAAATCTTTGTATTTAGACTGTAGGCTTCAAAAAATACTAAAATGAAGGGTTGGTCGAGAATGTGGCGACAAAAGTTGTATGGAAGGGGTATCTGGACGAGCTGTGTGAATGTGTGTGCCACTGCACACAGCTGGCTGCATTAAACATCCTGCGTGCAAAGGGTGCGTCCCGATGCGAATGGTGCAACCTCCACAGCCTCAGTGAACCCGTAACAACTCGTCCGCGTTTGGGTGTGTACGTCGGCTAAGCAGGTCCGGGGCCCTCATTACGTCCTATTCAGGCGGGTTTTCGGCCCGACAACGTCCCTAATGCTATCCTTGTGGGTCACAGGTTCATTATAGGAGGTTATCTCAAAAACCATTCCTATTGTGAATTGTGAATTGTGCCTTCGAAATGGTGGAAAAAATCTACCTCCAGAAGATGTACATGTAGAATAGAACAGCGTGATGAAGATAGTAGATCAGATAGGAGAAGTAATGAAGAAAATGGAATATCTGCGTTTGTGGCTCGAAAATGTACTGAATAATCCTAACCATGTAGCTGGGTACGTTCAGCAAAACGAAAGTACTGAAATAAACAGATTCTTGGTAATTAACGAAGTCCACAAATTTCGCTGAATAAATACCTCCAGCGTTGTAACTCTTGCGCTCACCTGGTCACAATGAGAAGTGTTCGACTGAGTTGCAGATCGGATGAACGAAGTTTTCCACATGTCGACCGATTTGATTGTGTCGACATGTGGCTGTTGGTGTGCGTTTGGCTCAGAAGCAGTTTCTTCGCCGTCGTTTCCTCCTGAAAGTTGGTCCCTGTCATTTACTAGCATTATTCGGTAGGGTGTGTATATAAGGCTGATAATGATGGAAAGCACAAATGCTCAGTATGTGTTGTAAGTGAAAGCATCGACATGACTATGTCAAATGTCAAATGCAGGGGGGGGGGGGGGGGGGGGNGTAAATACACTGCGCGATCCATTTCGACGCCACTATTCTGATTAGATGGGGAGTGCGTAGAGACCACCCCGAACGATAGTCCTTCAGGGACAGGAGAGTCGCATTTTTTTCAGCATTTTTCTTTCTTTTTCTGTACCCTTGCCGATTAATCAAAGCCTTAACAGGCACCGGAATGAATCAAATGTTTAGGCATAAGCAGAAGAGCGATAAAAAGCCTTACATATGGGATAGGATTGCCGTTAGACGCACGGTCGAATCGGACTCGTAGCACTCCGGACGAGTAGATGCGCATACATTGACGATATCGGTAAATGGACAGCGTGTTGACGAACATAATCAAAATTGCTGGCAACAGCGTACAGATTGCGGTGTCCAAGAGTGTGAATAGAAAATAATGATCGGCCACCGGATAGCTGTAATGTGGCATATAACATGCGATTCACAACAGTCTACAAAACTTGGGTATTGATCAGTGGGCATAGGGTGCCTAATGCACAGTGTACTTACACGGCAATATCCGTAACCGGNGGGGTGTGGGGTGTGTGGGACGATTGCCGAGAAGTATAGAGCATTTAACTTGCTGGCTTATTTAGCATATGTAGAGAGACATTTATCGCAGAAACATAGCAGAAACAAAGCATTCTTCAAGTCAAGAGCGATGAGACTGATGCGGGTCTCTGTCACATCAGGTATAACTGCCTGGGGAACTAACATAAACGTACTTTCTCTGATCCGAAAATGCTCTTTCTGAAAGCGCACACTCAAGGATCTCCCTAGGCAAAGACAGATGCGGGTTCCGGGAAATGAGTACTCCACATTTTCTAGATCTTTATGGGTACATACTTGTGAAGCACCTACAGTGGCCTAGAAATTTATGTATTACTTAAAGTTGTTGAGCCGATGTCGGACAGCAGCAGCAACAAAGAGACCCATCCAGCACATTGTGCGAAGGTGACATAAAAGAGGCATGCAGGTTTATTTTAAATGAACTTACCCAAATACTTGAGCCTTACTGCTAAGGCCACAGAATAAATCATCTTTATACTCTTCAAGACCGGCGAACATGAATACCCAACTATAAAAAACTATTGAAGTTAGCAGTGTGCAAATCATCCAATTCCGTGCAAATCGTTTTGTGCACACCCATTTACGGAAACCTGAAAAAATAAAAATTTTTGCAACCTCAGAAGCATATTATCGTCTTCTGTGACTCTACCTTTGCAAAGCCACAATGATCAGAAGTCACTAGAATTTAAATTCACGTTTTTCACAATTAACCTATATATACCAATAGGAGTGCACCTTCTGGTTTGCCCGCTCGGTGTTTAGGGAGGTCAGCAAATTTTTTTAGGTAGGCAAATAAAAAGCAAAGTAGGGTTTTCGTACAACTGGTCCAAAAGCACTGGGTATAAAATCCTTTTCTGGGTTGACGGAGATTCCATGTTTTTCTTGTGCGCTTTCCAGAACTTTCAGTATTTTCATAAACAACAACAAAAAACAATCATCAACGAAGATCAAAAAAGATGTGCTGCACATCTTTCTGAGGGCATTCTGCTTTCTTCACGATAAGCGATTATCCAGGAACCGATCCGTAAAAATTACGGCTTCTTAACTTTTATGTACTAACCCCCTATGGACCCCCTCTTAACCCCCTCACGTAAACGAGCACTTCGGCAACAACTGTCACGAGTAGAGAGGTCCCTGAACTAATTCTCGCTGTCATACCTGGTCGATACAGGACTACCATTCGATCGCATGATATCCACGAAATCATCCATACACAATTGAAATCGGATAGATGTGCCAAGAACGTAAAAACTTTACATCCAATATCGGAATCCATATAAATGTGGAGTCGATAGGCCGAATCGAGCCACGAAACAATCAACTGCAACATTTTATTTGTTAAAAGATTTTAGGGACAAGGCAGACTTCAGTTCTTAGAACCGAATCGCTTTTAAAGATGATATTCCATAGCAACGGATCTCAGGCCAGACAAGCAAATGGCAGAATACGCTGAAAAGCCTCTGCTTTCAGTCATAACTCTTGCGTGAATCCAGAATTACTGTATATGTGCGAGAACTGAACGTCTACTGTTGACTGTACCGATCTTAACCAATCGCGTGCCCGGAGTACTGTATAAATGCAAGAACTAAAGGTCTACTATAGACTGTACTGACCATAACCAATCAAAGGCAACCGCCCACATTCCCAAAAGTACAGGTGACATCATGAATATAGAACTACCGTAATTGCATCCCTATTACGAATATTCCTCATGAGGAGGAAGAAGCTATCATTAGAATGCGACTCATAAAGTTAATAGAATACGCGGAAATCAGTCTTTGACAGTCACTGGGAGAGTAAAAACCAATCTACTCACCGTAAACAGGAACACACAGCTGGATATTGATAATGTACACAGATACACGTTTGATGTGAGCCGCCGAAGCCAGAAATTCGTCCTGAAATGGGACAGTTCTCGTGGTTAGGCTTACATTTGCTTCGGTTTAATATTTTGAGGAATGATATAGAACTGCTGATGTACACTGCTAGAGCGTCATTGGTGGCTCTGGATGCTCGGTTGACTACTGGCCTTACCGGTACCCTCACTTGACTACATAGCACTTCATATCATTAAAAAAATACGTGAAACGTGAAAGAGGCAGTTAGATGCTTGGGAAAGAGTCCGCGAGTTAAACGGACCAAAATAGGGAAAAGAATTTGATGAGGAATTTGTCAGCTCTTTAGTCAGATGCCTTATTTCATGCTCCTAGTGATATTGACTTCTTTACACTACAGGAAAAGTACAGTGCCCCATTCATGACCAGAAACTACTGGCCAGATTTCGCCCTTCACAATGGAGCACATATATTGAATGTTCTAACAACTGGACGTGACCCATGGCGACAGGGGAAGGCATTTCTGGCATTAATGGTTTGCTGTAGTCAGCTTTACGCAGCAGTACACAACTGGTATTCATCCAAATACCCCTTCTATGTCGTCATAAGCTCGTAACATAATTTAACTATTTTTTTGAAACTTTTGTCTTGAAATCCTCCGATTTCCGCATTTTCCTAGCTACTTTTGCCCTATTCTTCACCGTAACCTCCACTAATACCCTTAGACTAGGTATCTCTTAATATCGTGTAAACTGTGCTTTATAAAGACTATGGTCTGAATGGTTAACAAGCACTATTCATAAACATGTGTGCGCAAGAGACGAAACAAGCAAGCGCTTTTCTGTCTTCTTTTTTTCGTACCCATGAAATATCAAGTTCTGACCTCATCCTGTGGCTTTTTTCTTTTCCCGGTAGAGCATTTATTTTTAGAGCGTTTAAAGTATGTTCATGCGTCATTAACATATGCGGAAGGGCAGGTAAATACGAATTAAAGCAGTACATATAAAAATAAGTCGTGAATTTTTTGTGCTGTGATTACGAGAACCCAATTTCCAGATTTATACTGAATTTTACTATAATTTTAGAGTGGATATAAGGCGAAAATAGTCATCACAGTCTTGGTTATGGTGAAAGGTTTAGGCCCCAACCGTCCCTAGTTCCTGAGCTATCAATACACGCTCCTCGAGCTTTTTCGGTTATTTCAAATATTTTTGCCGAATCCGAATAAAGTCTCCAGTTGCATATTGTAATTTTCTGAATCCCTACTGCTCCCTCATTACTTGCTTCACTCCACAGTCTCTCCTTCCTTCCTCCACCTCTCTTAAACCAATGTCTACTTGGAAGGCCTGCATGACATAGAATTCGCCATGGCATCACAAGGATTAAATCGGCGAATTGAGTCCCATAAAAAAGTCCCCAAACCTCACGTACATAAATATTAAGGGAGATTTGAAGGTATTAATGACACACAGCACTTCCAGCATCCATTTTTCTATTTTCTCTGTCTTTTAGTGTCTTTATTTCTCTCGACTTCGAACTAATCCCTCACTCAAGTCCTTTTTTGATATCGCAAACCCTGTGGCCATGGAAAACGCTCTCGCAGAAATTTGAAGACATTGTGCTGGTAGGAAAAGTCCTTCGAAGTCACATTTACTTTATCTTTCCGATAAAAAGAAAGTAGCCCTGGAAGTTTGGCGAGGCCTTTTTCCGGTGGTACTTTCCTATGACAAAGAAAACTCAGTCAACCGAAGTTTGAAGAAGCTTTTCTGTCTCCGTTGGTTCCATAAACCATAAAGAACCCCCATAAACTCAAGACGAGGACGGAACGATACTCATAAATTCAGGCTTGATAGTGCATTTGTCATTAGGGTATCTATGGATTGTGCGCGGTAATGCACGGCATTAAGTAAGTCCGGGAAGAAGTAACCGAGACGGTCGTTCAAACGACCACATTTACTTCCGCAAAGAAGCTGAGCCACTTAGATAGATGGACCAGCTGAACCAAAAAGAGTCTCCGTTAGACTATTCCCTCCATCTGAGCATACAACAGTTATGATCAAACAGAATCTGCTCATGCTGCTACCCTCTGGAATAGGTATCGCTCAGCTATCCCTTTCGATACAATTGGGTGTTCGGGAAGAATTCGTAGAAAGTTCCACATGAGTCTATATTTTTCTGGAGTGTTCCGGAAGTTCCCGCAGGAAGGCGCTATTCATTTGTAAGCGTATAACATACGCATAATTCATTCTTGATATCGAGGTTGGTCGACAGGTTCATCTTCGACCTTCTTCTTCCCTGCTTTTGACCGTTGGAACGGGCACTTAGAGTGGGCCAATCCTTGGCACATGTTTCGATGGGCTCCTGCAGCAGAAAGGCCGGATTCAGTCCGGCAAAGAAATACAGCTCGATTATGGGAGGATAGTTGAGTCTTTATAGGGGTTAGTAACTAAGGGAGAGGGAGCCGAATATAATACAAGTGGGCAGATTTCCTTTACAGTACAATCCCATGGAAGCTTCCAGACACCCCTGGAAAAATCTGGACTGATTCCCGATTTCCTGCAAATACTTTCAAGCGAACTGATAGGTCATGCAAGTAGCCCTGTGCAACTGGAGGTATGTAAGAGAGTAGGGTCTGAGATGGTATGGACATGCACTTAGGCGACCACCCGACAGGAAAGCAATGAAATTCGATGCCCAACTGTAAGCGTCCAAGAGGGGTCTCAAAGAAGAGTTGGCAGAACGTGATACATCAGAACATCGTGATACATCGTGATACTGTATATGGAACGAAATGGCGACGACTGACAATGTAGGACCTCGCCAGGGCGCAGGATTGAGACCAACTAGGGAGAAGAAGATGTGGTTGGCATTATTCAAACGCTCCATAATCATAAACTTGACGAACTTTTACAGACAGCGTTGTGTGTCGGGCGTTGGTGTGGGAGAATTTCTTTTTGAATGCAAAGAACAAGGTGAATAGGATTAAACCACATGACAAAAATGACATGAGTACAGTGTTTTTCATTGTAATAGACTTCCAGAACTCGATTAGTATCCCCCAGTGCTAAGTAATAGTGACAAGTAGAAAACTAGGTGCCTCAAAACTTTTTGTAATTAATCTTACGCTGAGCCTGCTCGAAGCTCTTTCTAGGCTCTTTTTCCTTACATTCCGTCCCAACAAAGTCGAAAAAAGGAGTTCCCTTCAGAATCAGAACCTACAGACCTCTTTTTTGTGTCTCCCTATTTAGATTGTTCTCAAGATGGTAACGTTCACGGTACTGGTCAGAGTTCGAAAATATGATTTATGGATAGCTTAAAGTTTAATTTTTTGAAAGGTCACTGTTCCCAATTTAGGTACCGAAGCACCTTTTTCTGAACTGCTACACGACAACCCGCAAACTACCATCGAACAGAGTTTTAAGTATCTCAATGTCTTTCCAGATGTTCCGGTCCTCTGGTTTTGTTATTATGTGGCCGGAACGGTCTCTTCAAATGATCCTCTAGGTTCACGAGTCATTTTCTAGTCAGTAACCATCAATAGTCAAGGGGCTGAATCAGTAAACTTCAAAGGCCATGAATTTTAAACTTGGATTAAATATAATAGTTCGAGAAGGTAAAGAAGCCCAAAGTCCACGATCAAACCTGGGAGGGCTTACTTCCTCAGATTCCATTACCACGTTTTCGTGGAACTGTGAACTTCATTAAAGACTCCCAGATCTCTTCAGTAAAGGTCATGGGAACCCAATCCAAAAGATGGAGAAAGTCTTATGAGAAAAATTGAAAATCTTACCGTATTAGGAGCAGTGCCATTGAATTACCGACTATTCCAACAATACATAATAAAGGTAATAGATAGGGAAAATTTTGACGTAACCATACGATCACAGACGATTGTTCAATAAGTTTAAATATTGCATAGATAGAGTTTTCGTCTTCCACCTCTGCTTCCATTGTTGTTACGTTCATAACCTGTAATTCACTCAAAAACCATTTGTGTAAGCAGTAATAATCACCCAATCAACGACCGAAGGAATCACGAAGAACGCCCAAAGCGTATGGAAGCGTACGATACGAGAGCACAAGTAAATCACATAGATGGATTATCGATTGGACAAACAGGAAGGGAAGATGGTTCAGTACGGTAGTGGTAAACAATCAACAAATTCAGCGTTATTCAAATTCAAATACTTCAAACTGCGCAAAGGGTAGAAAACGAGAAATAAAAAAAAACAGCAGTTCTCTTCCACTTACGCTGATGTGTTTCTTAAGCTGAAGCAGAAATGAAAAGTTAGCAGCTCTGAAATGAACGCTCAGAGTATAAACGAGACAGCAGCACCTGAGCATTCGCCTAGTAAAATACATGCGATACATTTGAGAAGCGGAATGTCTCAATGAGTTGTTCCGAGGTTAAATGCAAGTCGGACCTGGATATACTATGGGCTCTGCCGCCTGGCAACCCTTTGAACCCTTTCGCTCTCCTTTCGAAACATCGTTTCGCCCCCTTACAGTAGGAAACCCTAGTCATTTACGTTATCCAAGAGATAAGTCACCTATGTAGCCCAATAGGTTGGACTACCTTTTTCCTTTTGTCCCAGTTTCGGATACTTATACCCCCGGTTTGACCCAAAATCCACACAAATAAATAGAGTACTGCTCTATACTAGAGTGTTTATCTCAGCAAAGCGAAAACTGAAGCTACGTCACTTGGTAATTTGATGAATCGTCCCTAGTAATATTTGGATGGCATAATAACCTAAAACGTAAAAATTATGCTTATAACGACCGTTCTTGAGAAAGAAAATTTTAAATAATAACGAAGAGAGCGTTACATTCCTGTACATTTATCTGAGTAAATGGAATACCGAGAAGGGGTGGAGCGGAGGGCGGGACTGTGAGTCGCTCCACGTACTTTTCATATCTACGTTTCAATGTCCTCAGTATTCTCGGTAGAGATTTCCAAAGTGATTACTAACCTTCTTAATTTCCAAGCAAAAATACCAATTTCAATCGAGGTTTTCTCATGAATGAACTTTCTCGAAGGAAGGGAAGGAAATAGTATCGTATAACAGAGGACGAAAGTGGGTGGATTAGTCATGGCCAGTCATGTAAATGGAAGTGGACTTCTGGGTGTCAAATGGCTCGCACTATTCCCATATTACTAGCGAGTGAAAATAAGGAAAATAAAAATAAAAATTGAAATAGATAGATATTCCAGGGAGTTCCTTATATGACATACGAGGAACTTCAGCATTTCCCCAAGGAGCACTATACAGTAATGAGTCTACCTCCGGACGGTAGAACCATGATGATAAGTGAGATCTTCAAATTTGTTGAACGTTCTCTATTCTGAACAGGGTACTGTAGGGACTGGTCTCGTGGGTGCCACCCAGCGTTCACAACAGTCTCTAAGACTGCTCTTCCCCCTGTAGTGTTTCTGAGCATCGATGGGAAAGACGATTGATGCTTCTGTTCTCGAATGCATGGCCCACCAGATATGCCCACGGGGAAGAGGAAAGCAAAAAATCAAATTTCACATCTAATTAAGTTGCCATGAACTTTTTCACGGACTTCAAGAAAGGTAAACATTCTGGGTGAAACGCTACTCTTCCTTAATTAGCCCAGATTTCTTCTGGAGGGCTTCCAGGCCGAATAATCTCTGAGATAACGAAAAATCAAGGGGAAATTTATTCCTAGTCGATAAAGGGAATGAAACTTTGAGCGTTTGAACTTTCCACGTGCGAGCCGAGAATTCTTCAGGCGTTATGGTTTTTTGGTCGGCTTGGCAATCACGCAGCCGGGAGCACGTGCCCATTTTTTTCTGGCAATGAGTTGACAGCTGGCAGAGCTTTGGTTTGTGTAAGGGCAATAGAAAACCAGAGGATGAATCAGAACGGTCTTTTTTATTTCGAGTGGGTAAGTTGTGGCTGGCGATGATGCCAATTAAAGCTTTCGAGCTATTGGAGAATGGTTAATGCTCTGATCTGTTCGAAGTAGACCGCATAACAATAGTGCGATGCACGTGGTTCCTGCCCGTTCCCATTACTCGAGAGATTAGGAAGCTTTATATGTACATATATTAATGCCGCGTGTTCGGTTAGAAGTTCAGCTCCATCTCTACGTGAGAAGTTCGCCTAGCTTAGTGAGGCTCTGGTTCCAGAGCTCGAAAATCCTTAGGGCCTTACTTCGTCACCCCACTAAAGCTATCACACCTCGCTCGCTGGAAGCTGACGAAAGCCGACCGGGCACTTTTCTTCGAAAACGAAGCCTGACATTACGGTTACGGCACTAGCGAAGTCCCGTTCCCATTTAAATGAGAACAAAATCACCTGGCTCTCCAAGCCAGTTAATATAATGTTGTGATTCAAACCGAACTAGTTGGGACTGCCGAGTTGCAGAAAGGAACGGAAAGATTGTCCAGAACAAGGTTCAACAGCAGTGATATTCTTCCATGGGACCCTCCATGCCTGTCGTCATGGGCAAACCTGAGAACCTCAGGACTGGATAGGATGCAGGGTGGTCTGTGAGAGCTCCAACCCGCTATGCCTCTCGTCATGGGCAAACCTGAGAACCTTAGGATTTAATAGGAGGCAGGGTGGTCTGTGAGAGCTCCAAGTGTTTTTATGAGTGCGTGGGGAACTGCGCATGTAGGTAATCTTGTGCTAACAAGACGGTGCTCTGCCAATCCACACCCTGAATGATATCTACCATCGCCTCTTGAGACATCACACCACCTCCGTAACACGTGTAGAGGTCTACGCCACCTTTACATGTGAGGCCGCATCGTTGTGGTGTCTCCCACCCGGGTACCACACAAGGCGGCTAATGTACCATTTTGTTCCATGGAAAAACCTATAACCTCGTCGCCTCTGGGTGAGAGCGGCGTCCCATTTGCCTTCCAGGTTCCCCGCCGACAGGTCCCCTCGATACCTTCCCCATCTCTCGTCTCTTTTGTCGCAGGCCAGTATGTACCTGATGTCAGCCGGTGTAAAAAGTAAGAATGTGAAAACCTTGGATTGATACCTGAATACCCTTTTAATCCTCAAACAGATGGAAGCCAATTTAGCGCTCATCTGCTTTGACGATTAAAAGGTCATGTGGTTTGGAGGAAGAAAAATGAAATGAGTTTAGGGTATTTTAAGTCTTCTCATATCACATCGTTTCCCCACGATTAAGCTTTCCGAAAAAAATTGTCTCATGGGGTAAGGGAGAGGGCACCGATTTTTTTCAAGCCACCTAATGTACTATAGCATTTTGAGCTCCAGTCCCCTTTCAGAAGAACGTGTATCGCGATGTTCACTACTGAATTCTGCACGTTCGCACCCCTTCTCATTACTTCTCTCGGCTTTCTAAGTTCTCGGAAGGCTAGAGCGGAGAATGGGGAAAAAAAGGAAAAGAAGGTACCTTTTAATGATTAATTCAATCTGATTAATGAATCTAATTAGCGATTTACAATCTGGTACTTATTCAGTAAGTACAACCTTCGTTTACGGAATGACATGCGCGAGCTTAATTCAGTCATAGCATTTATAAAATTCATTAGAATCCCTTTATCTGTAATGACCGTGTAAAACCTCCCACATAAAGCTTCCCACGCGAGCTTGTTTTTGATACCTCTCACTTTCGTTTACTAAGCAGAATTATTGGAGTGTTCATCTGCTTCTGGTAATGACAGCCGATCTTTTTTCGGGTCGATTTTCCTCCCGCTTTTTTGTGCTGGAAGTATTGAATTTGATATTAGACGGAAAAATGGGAACGTGAAACCGAAAAAAGTTAATGTATTCGAATAAGTTAAGTTCGGCCACCCGTCCCACATCAGAAATGTTAAGCGTCAGGCACAGAAAAAGCCAGTATACTTCACTCTTTCGACGACGGGAGGTCCATTTGGCATAGAAAAACCACTTGAATGTCTCCCGTGCTCACATAACGAATTTCGTGGAATAGACGACTTTCGGACAGAATGCTCTTCAACTAAAACCATTACTGAATTCCTGCAAAGTTTATGAGAATCCTACCGTAGACAGGAACGTCATCGGGGGTTTGATTGCTGGATCGGGTATCTTCCTGTTCTTGTAAGATACTCAAGCTCGATTCATGTCCTTTGCACTTTCGATGATGAATATATTCTGACTTGGCTGCTACAGTATCCTGGAACTTCATCAGAGCACTTTTTGGCTTGATTATTGTTAATATGAGGTTGACTGTGTGGTGGCAAGTGGCGCACTATCACACATGTAAGGTTACGAGTTCGAATCCAATCAACATCCACCTAGGCCAACCAACCCTTCCATCCCTCCGAGGTCGCTTGATTGGTACAAGGCTTGTCTTGGAAGATCAAAAGCCCAGTAAAGCTCTGGATCTGAATTTACATCGGCTGACTACCGCAAGTGATTGTATAGGCCACATATGCATTCAATAGGGCACTACGATTTTGAATGGAAGTCGAATGGGGAGCGCATCCATCGGACGGTATTGGTTAATATCAAAAGACTTTGTCCCTTATTAGGCTTACTGTAATCAAAAGAGTTTTTTGAGAATAGCCCATTAACCCATTGACGACCGCGTGGCCCGCCGGCGGGCCACACCATATCGTGCCCGTGTAGTATTTATATTATTTATCAAGTGTTCCTATAATTCTTTTCATGTTCTCAAATATCAGCTTAGCTCACAACCTTCTAGAGAATCTTGAGGCATCGTGGTCTAGGAATCATTCACTTCCAACTTTAGTTATAAGAGAAATTGAAAGTTAATGTAAGGGCAATGTNTTTTTGAAGTTGTTGAACGAACGAGAAATTCACCAAGGTAATGTACTCCTTCGAAAAAATCACTTTTACAATTTCAAAATTAGAAGATTTTCTAGGACCACGCTGTATGATGTTTCATTTAAGCCTGATGTAATGTTTTGAGAAGAAGAATTGGAAGAAAGTAGAAAGTAAGATGAATAAAACAAAAAATACAACTGCAGTCTACATGTGGACTGCATGGTCGTCAATGGGTTAAAATCAGAAAATGGTAGGGGCATCTACCACTGAGCACAGCAATTTTGCATTTTTTGCCCTCCACATACTCACTTGTTAGAATGATATCTTCGAATTCGAGTGTGTAGCCGATCTTGAAGGATTTGGGAAGTCATCAAAAGTGAATAGTGGCTGCGAGTGGCCACAAATGTTGCACTCAGCAGCTTCTTTTTCAACCCTTGGGAATACGGGTACAGATAGTTAGGTTTCATATACAGCATGGTAAGGCTTCACAGAATCGCATTACTAGAAGCTTCATCAGCAGAATCAACTACATATGAGTGCGCTTCTAATGAATTTCCTTTAAACGGAAGCAGAATCCTGCCAATATCGTCATTGGAACGGCATATGCACTTTGGGAAAATGTCTGAAATATAATTTCGTCATTGGAACGGCATATGCACTTTGGGAAAATGTCTGAAATATAATTTCATTTTAGATTAGGTCATTCTGGAGAGTAAGCACAGATAAAGTGCAAGCAATTAGAAATGCATATGCAGTAGAAAAGTGGAAATCGAGCTGCAAAGTGGCAGCCTTTCTTGAGAGTTCCCATTTAGGCCAGGTAATGGCCCAGTGAGCAAGAGCCCTGCATAGAAAGGTGCCCCAACATAATTTGGCAATTGTGTTGAACGATACTTTTACTATTGCATATTGAAGCGCTTCTATGATTTGGAGCGGAAGTTGACTGCATGGCCCACCTGGAGAAAACCCGGACCCGGACATCTGTCTGATTCATGCGTTCACTTTTCAGTGCCTTCTTTACAAGAGAATAGAGTCTTTGTCGTAAACCAACCCCGTCCGGGGATGCGTCCCGCATTCGACTTCTATTCAGAATTGTAGGGGCGTATTGAATCGTATGTGGCCTATACAATAACTTGTGGTGGCCAGCAGGTGCACAAATGAGTGCTTCTATCCTCCCAGACGAGTCTGATATCAATCAAATGACCGCGGAGGGATGTAGTTCTGGTTGGCTTAGACAGATAGGTCCTGAACCCGTGACCATGCGTATACGACAGTGCGCACTTGCCACTACACCACCTTCCCCTCTACACCGTGTTTCCAACCATCTTTAAGCGTTCATTTTCAATTTCTTCCTTCTGAGGAGTAAAAAACGCAAGCAAAGAAATGGAGGAAAAACGAGGTCAGAATAACTGAGCTGAGGCAATACTGCCAAGATATCTTACAGAATCAGCTGGTAAACGAAATTCTAATGGCACACTCTTACTCATAACGTTGAAAAACGGGATTTTCGACATTTGGTCGATGAGGTCAATTGCAGTCATGTAATAAAGTGGGATAAAATGTCACTTAAAAACCTTTCATTTCAATTAGGGCTACTCTGCCTCTGCACAAAAAGGCTTGTTGTAAAGGTGAGAAGAAATATACGGTAGGCACTCAGTTATGACGCAGTGGTCCAAGAAGTGGCGGCAGGGCGGCCTTAAGCTGGCGCAATTAAATTAATCCGAGAAAAACGAGTAGAGAAGGGCGGGGGAGGAGGATGGAGGTGTTAAGAGGGAGTGATGCTATATAATAGTTTTCCCGATGTAGGCTTGATGTTGAGTGGGTAGATAAAAGGTTTGAGGCAATTAGGTATTAGCGGATGGTAGAGCTAGTAGAGCACTAATGGAACAGTTGATGAGTTCAGAAATTTCTAAATCGTACTNTCCGAGAAAAACGAGTAGAGAAGGGCGGGGGAGGAGGATGGAGGTGTTAAGAGGGAGTGATGCTATATAATAGTTTTCCCGATGTAGGCTTGATGTTTTTGAGGCAATTTGGTATTAGCGGATGGTAGAGCTAGTAGAGCACTAATGGAACAGTTGATGAGTTCAGAAATTTCTAAATCGTACTCAATGGGGAGATTAAGCACTCCCACTCTCGTGACGTAGGGCGAACGGTAGTTCATCTCGAAGTCTGAGCACTAGAACTGCCAGGGTGGCGAGAAAAGGCTGACTTTCGCCTGATTCGAGATGGAACTGCTGGTAGGCATGTCGGATCACTCTGGGTGATTCTGAACGCACAAAACTTCGTTTGTTCTATGAAAAGATAACCGTATTATTGACCCCAAGCATATTTTCGACTTTGCAGGCTCCGAAGGTGTCCACAATGCCATTGAAAACCGTGTTACTCTAGTGTTCACCAGTTGGAATGGGTGGGAGGCAATACCGCTCAATCACAAGCCTACCTAGGTGAGTCTTCTCGGATGCTAAATCAAATCAATCACAAAGGAGGTACAGGCAATACCAGAAGAAAATGGAGCAACCCCTCTGGGAAGGCTGCCTTTGGAGAGCCATCTGTGGAAGAGGTGGAAGAGATGTATTTTGATCAAGCACCCACCTTCTAACCTGCTATAAAGTAGTCTGAGAGCACAAAAAAGCGGATTTATGAGAGACCACAGCTGTTATCAAACTTTTCAATAAACCTAGAGCATCCAATAACGAGATTTTTGTGGCCAAGGTGGTCTCACAATGTAAATATAATGCTGCTTAGAAGCATCTATAATAAAACGGCCTAAATTACGGTTCATCGAGACCATGAGTTAGGCTGCCTGAATCTACAGCCCGTAGGAACCATGAAAGGGATTTCAAAAAAATTAATGGGCCGTATAAAACTCGAATGACAGGATCAAATCAAAAAACGGAGGGATTGAAAAGTGAGGAATGCGATGAGAAAGGGCTAGGGCTAGCAGTAAAGCAAGACGAAAAAAGGGCCGGAAGATTACGAGGAGGTAGCGAATTGAAGATAAAGTTTGCACAGCTTTGAATCACGAATAAACGGACAAGTAAACAAAACAATAGTTTCAGGACTACCCCAAGGTTTGAGCACAAGTAAACATAAATAAAAATATAAGTGCAATCGTTTCATAACTATGGACGCTCTCAAAAATTTTCAAAAAACAGTTGGAAACAAATTGCTTCAAAATGTATAGGTACTGATAGGTAGAAATGCTTGAAACGCCCAGGTTCACAGTATTTTTCCTAATTGAAAAGGAAAAACATCATAGGCATTGAACCGCCGTCCACTATACAATCATAGACACGCTTCTGAGCTTGAAATACTTGATTTTTAGAGCAGACTAGTTATAAAGGATAAAGGATGAATGATGGAGTTATTCGACCCGTTTGGGGATACGGCCCCTCAGTCGACTTTCATTAAGAATCGTAGCGGCGTATTGAATGAGTATGAGGTCTACACAATGACTGGCGGTAGCCAGCCGATGTACAAGTCAGTGTTTTTTCCTCCTAAACAAATCTAGTACCAAGTAACCCATCCCGGAGGGTAGGATGGCTTGTTTCGCCGCCGAGCAGATATCAAGCCGGAATTCGAAACCGCGACCACGCATGTGAGATAGTGCGCCCCTAGCCATTACGCCACACCCCAATTACACCAGACTCTTCTCCAACACTCGGAATGGAAGTAGAAACCCGTTCAGGCAGTAAACCCATCTTGCGATACAGAAATTATAACTTCAAAGGATCTCATATCTGGAACATACTAAATTAAAAAATTCTCAAGTCGATCAAACCCCTATAAACACACCAATGTCTCAAACTAAGGTATCCTAGACATGCTATCAGGGCTTAAATCTGAAGAACTGACAAAATGAATGCTACACTTTGCTCCGACTATTCATAACGGCGTAGTCTGACGTCTATACTGCTCTTATAAACACGTGAGTTAAGACTAAGAGCAGTATAGACGCTCCAAATACTTTATTTCTAATAAATTTGTCGAATTCGGATTTCTTTTTTTTTTAGATTTCTTAGTTATAGGGTATTATGGGTGTAGTGACAAGTGGCGCACTATGTGTCACACCCACAACTGGGGGTTCAGATACCGGAGCTGTTTACTTGATTAGCCCCTCTGCCCCGTTGAAAAACGACTCTCTCCTCGTTGTGCTACGTCATAAAAAATAACGGATGACGTCAAAGCATGTTCGGAAAGTTTAATGAGCTCTAATGGGTGCATTAAGTTGAGAGCCATGTCACGCTTCTTGTCTGGGGGAAATAGTCCCCTAATTCATGTCAAAATGACTACTTATGTACGTGACTTGAGCCAAATTATCCTCCAAGCCCCATTGACCTAGACCACGAGCTTGGAACTAAAGTAAGTCCTAAAGCCTTTGGGCGTTAATCGGTCCCTCTGAGAGATGCACCCCGCATTTGAATTCCACGCAGAATCGAAGTGGCGTATTGGCCTATACAGTGTTTTGTGGGGTAGCCAGCCGATGTGCTAGTCAGTGCTTTTATCCTCGCAGACGAGTCTGGTACCAATTAACTGACCCTGGAGGGATGGAGGGCTTGGATGGACCGGGCGGATATGGATCGAACCAGTAATCGCGCGTGTGGGAGATAGTACGCCACTTGCCAGTACACCACCTCCGCCCTACACTGGAGCTATCTCGAGCAAATGGGTCGTCGCGAACCGAACGATCGACCCTTGTCTAACATCAAATAAAGGGCAGTCATGTAGTCTATCAGGGTTTTTGAGTGTTTTCGGGGCCGCAATGTTGCCACTCTACGAGAAGCCCTCATAGACTTGAAGAGAAGAGTACATCAAAGCCAGTCGCTTCTTATCCAAGTTTTTGACTACCTTGCTCAAGGACGTCATGCGTCAATTAGAACGACAGCGCTGAGAAAGAAGCACAACGGCAGCTTCACTAGCTATGCTTCTCTGATGACACCGCGCCTATAAATTGGGTAGGCTGAACGTTGATAGAATCCGACAGCGCGAGGGAGTAAAATCTGATCACAAGTGCACCTATGACGTTCCCGAGCAGAAGGCTTATCCCCAGTACTAATGATCATTTTGCGCTAAATGTAGGAAGGTAAAAAACCCCTTCGATGTCCCAGTTACTGTATCCGAAGTTAAGCTGAAGTAAGCGGGCGACATAGAGAGTACTGAAGAAACTCCTGAGAGTAATAAGGAATGCAACGATTGCTCTGCCTCACGCTAATTTTTTCGGCTCTGCGGGCCTTTCTCTATTCATAGTAAGTTTGATCCTCGGGGGCGTGGGCCCTGGGGAAAAGCCTGAGCCCGAGCTCATTATCATTCACGCGTTGAGAGAAGAAAAAATTTTCGGGAGTTTTCCGATGCACCCAGTCGCAGAACAGAACTGAGGATTTCGAACCCTCTGAACAAACAAGGGCTGAACCAGCCGGACATACCAAGCGTTCAGAGATTGTTCGGGTCGTCTCGTTTGGGGTGGGATACTTGGGATTCTTTCAAATCCTAAATAATCAGAATGCAAAAGTAGAGATAGCACTGCAGGATTTCAGATATAAAGAGAGGATACATGCATACAATAGTCATTTACAGCACAGCACACACCTAACCATATCTGACTAGCCAGAAATATTGGGGAAGATATGGAGTGAACCTGTGAAAAGGCACATGGGAAGCCACTCTTACCTAGAGGCGACGAAGTTTTATCATTCAATCAGACTCGGGAGGTCACGTAACTCCTGTTTTGCTTGATTTCCAGCTCAATGCGGTATATTCCCGTGATTCCATGATTTCCCTTCCCGGGTCGTACCAAATGTCTAGGCAAGGCCCTCACAACGGAGGATGGAGCGTTTTCTTTCTAACGCCCGAATGTAAGTTGCCTGGAAAAACTGCTGTGTGGACAAGCAGGGGAATCGGAAAAACAAGTTGAAGTGTTGAGGCTTCTATCTTATCCGAGAGCTACTGGACCTTAGAAGTGCCCGCAAGCTGAGGAGACACGTGAGAAAAAGGCAAAGCTAATTTACAACTTCTTTCCAGAAAGCTACAAGGAGGTGAGCCGCCGCCGCAAAGTGCAGCAGCTAATGGCCGCACTTACATTCCTTGGAAGATTCCACGAAATATGATTAGGCGATTTGGGCAATGAGGCAGGACAGGTCGGTGATTACTTGCAGGGCAAGTAGAAAGAGGAGGAGTACGATGGAGGATAGGAAAGAAGGAAACGAAATGATAGGGTTGGTACAGCAAGGATGACAAAAATGAGTCCATCCAAGTTGAATGGAGGTCATGCTCTGCCTGGAGTGTGACCCCAACGTGGGTTCAATAGGCTTGTCGCTTAAAAACGGTCTGCTACTCGGTAACAAACTTGCCGAAAGTGAGTAGGAACTGATTTGAGCGTGTCCAGGGAAATAATTAGATTGTGCGGGAGGGGCACACGAGCAACGATTTTCTAAACCGGATTGGAGTTGAATTTGTAGGAAATTTTAGACAATTTCCCCAGAAGTAGTTCCACACAGTCTGGCGAAACGTACATCCTTAAAGACTGGGAAAGAAGTATATCGTCCACCAGAAAACGGGATGTGCTTGACCGTTCTGATCATCATTACTGAATCAGCCAACCCTCCCCAGCCAATTTCATTAGATAAAATAAACTGACAGTGAAATACGGTCGTACCTGTAAAGTAGAACCGACCAAGGGAAAATCGCTGCGATGCACCAACGATGATATGATCGAAGAGCCGCTTTGCTATGAAGTCATAACAAGATAGCTTGCACTTTATGTTTTTTCTTACGAAATCAAGATAACTCGGACTGAGAAGATCGAGACGAAGTGGATTGAAGGCAGAAGTGCGAGGTGACGTACATCTGCACGTCACTTCGCACTATTGCCTGCTTTCCGAAATGAAAATACGTTCAATTATAGCAATAATTCGCGAAAGAGGTGATTAGAATTATTAAAATCCATTGGTAGAAAGGCCACTACCCTGGATGAGTAGCCAAATCCTATGGATAAAGGATTAAAGTCTTCAGCGCTGATCATTTTCATCCTGTATGCGCCACAGCATTCCAATTCCATCTAAAATGGCAGTGACGTTGCGTACGTCTCCCATACAATGTCCTGCGGTGGCCAGCCGATGTAGATGTCTATGTTTTCCCTCCTAGACGAGTTTCTTAGCAACTAATAGACCCTGAAGGATTCGAAAACTTGGCACGCCTAGGCAGGGAATCGGTTTCCGGGCCGTCCACATGAGGTTTGCCAATATGACATTACACAAACTCTACTCTTTTTGATCTCGGTTCCAGCTTTACTCTTGTACGATTTTCCTCTTCTTCTCCCTGAATCAGGTTTCCCTAGGAGCAATCTACCGTTTTTCCCATCCTCTGTCACCTACATCCCATTCTTTCTATCACATTTCAATAATTTCAGGTTTCTCTCGGGCGAGATATACAATTTTTCGTCAAGTGACACTTAACAACAGATGAATAATATGCAGATTGCTAGAGGACATAGTGGCGTCAGATGAAAAAGGAGAAGATTGTTTCAGACGCTTGAAATTAGCGGGGGAGGAGTAAGTGTAGGTTATAAAAGTGACATTTGATGGAAAAATGATGCAGATCGTTTTGGGGCACTCGATCGTATAGGGAAGGGAATGAGGGAATGACATGTGAGCGGCATCCACTGATAGGAAAATCAGTTTACCACTGGACAATCTGATATTAGTGCAAAAAAGAGAATGAACGAATCCGAGGGGGCGGAAAGTGGAGCAGCCAGCACTCGAGCTCAACTCGTAATAGAATGTCATGCAGTGCAACCTATCCTTACATCGGCAGGTCAGTTCGTCCAATAATTGTTACAGGAAGGAACAGGAAGGAAGAACGACTGGGAAGCATGAGCACTCGTTGGTGTCCGTTCGATTTATTAAATGGTTTGAGGGCATTTGAATACTCCACTGATTTAATGGTTACAATAACGTTGAGTGCATGGCTCCCTGGGTCCAGAGCAGTCATTCAACATGAGGAAGTTGGAACCAGAAATCATCCATTTTAGGGAACAGAGGTTACAGCAGACAAAAAGCCCAAATTACTTCTGGCTTTGCCAATGAAAATGGGAAATGAAGAGACTACGATATCAGTCTATGAGTAATCGGCGAAAATTTATTAAAGTTGTAACTTTAAAGGCGCGAAGGGTTAGTAAGGGCAGGAAGTTTACCCAATAAACCTTTTAAGGGATTGTATGTAGTAGTCGGGTCGGAATGGTAGGGGTAGCAGGCACTGGATAGCTCATAACAATGAGTTGCAGATAGCATAATGATTCAAAGAA